>APFE030750876.1:0-67307 GCA_000404065.3 Pinus taeda | reverse complement strand
GGGCCAAATTATTATTTAATACCATGCAAAAGACATTATTAATCCTAATATTAGTATTAATAAAAATAAAAATGGCACATGGTATTGACCCATGGTATTCACGTGGAATGTAGCCTATTTAAAGGACATTATTAACCCTAATATTATTATTAATAAAAATAAAGATGGCACATGGTATTGACCCATGGTATTCACGTGGAATGTAGCCTATTTAAAGGGGGAATTAAACCAACATAGACCCATCTTTACTCTTAATCTACTAAGAGTTGAGAGGGATCAAATATCGTTATATGTAAACTAGCATAGAGTGAAAAAATATTTGCTCACTCGGGGCTTGGTAGATCAAGAGTAAAAATGGATATTGTAATTTAATGTCACTTAAACATTTTAACTTGGTTAAAAAAAATAAAAAAATCAATTATTAATCTTATTAATTTTTATAAATTACTAATAGTAGTTTTTAAGCTTCAGGTTTATGATAACCAGTGGTAATATCGTGGTATTCATGTGAGCATAGACTATTTAAAGGGGAAATTCTATTAGCTTAGATCCATCTTAATTCTGGGTCTACCAAGTGCTGAGAGGGATAAATAGATTTCATCCCTCTAAGAGTGGTAGATGTGGAGTTAAGATGGATATATGTTGGTTTTTATGATAATGAAGATATTAAATAGACTTACCAAATCATATTGTAAAAAACATCTTAAGGTGAAGAAATTTAGTAAAAAATACCAATATCGCAATTAATATTGGTTTTTTTATTTAACAAAAAAAATCAAAACAGTGAAATCTTATCACTCTTTCTGTGTCGTAATGATCTGTAGTTAAGGTATCGATGTTGGATTAGTTGTTTGAAAAATATGCTGGTTTGTACTACCTTTCATCTTCTCTGTTATTCTTAATTTGTCGTAATGATCTGTAGGGGTGGGGCCACTACACCATATTGTCCTTAAACGGGGAGATTGTGCACCAAAAAGGAAATTAATCCACATGTTACAACACTGTTAAAAAACAATTTAGATTGGGAGAGACGTAACTAGCATTTGCACCAGATGTTGCAAAGGAAACACCGTAAGGCATAAATTTAAGAAGAATAATGAGATATAGAAAATTATTGAACAAAAATTAGTAAACAAAATTTCATTCAAAGCTTGAAGATAAATAGAAATCACTTACATTATACTAACCTGTAATTAGTTGATAAAGAGAAATCACTTACATTATACCAACCTTTAATTAGTTAATAATAGTAAAATCAAACTTTAAATATATCTTTGGGTCAAGAATGTTAAAATATGTTATGAGGGTTAAAAGAGGTTGAAAAGTAAATAAATTAACCAATGCAAACAAATATTTATACTTTTCTTTTAATTAAAATAATATAATTTGATAAAACAAGTTGAATTCAAACAGATCCGTTAAACTCTTGAATTCAAAAGATATAGATATCAATTTCAATGAATAGAACGTAATTTTCATTCTTAGATTTTCAACCTATAACATAGTGTCATAAGATGGAAATGTACCAAAGCAAAAATCCACGTTAGATACAATAATTTAGATTTTTCCCTATAAATATTTTCTATTAAGATGTAATAAATAATGCTTTTTAATCGTTAACGAGTGAATATATTCACTGCAAATGTTTAACTAGCAAGGCTATCTTGTATTGACAACGGTTGATCAACGAAGGCTGCTCTGCTTTATAGGCTTGATATAGCTGTTTTTTATTAGTATTTGTAATTATGACAATTAGAATCAACATGGTCAACAATCTTAGTACTTAGAAGTATTTCATAACTCGATTTTCGCAGAGCATGGAGTTTTGCTCTATTGTATTAGTTATATTTGGATTTTTTTTTTTAACGTCCTGTGAATATTTATGATATAATCTCTCCTAAGGTCAAATCTTATAGCTAAGATCAAATCCGAAACTATCTCCTTCCTCCAGAGAGAGTTTCTAGGACAACTTTTTAGAATTTCAGATATCTAATTCGTACATATATTTTAAAAATTTGCTCATCTATGTATCCACGGAAATGAACGATTTATATAATAGTTTTTCGCATGGAATTTATTTTCTAAATATATAATATTTCAAAATATTCTAAAAATTTGGAATCTCAAAAAATTTGGAATTCATAAACGCACTGCTCGGTAAATATAAAATAGGAATTTATTTTTCTAGGAATCGAGCTAAATTCATTACAAATTTAGTGCTCTAGAATATAGCAATTTTATCATTAAGTTAGTTGTTTCTTTCTACCTAAGTATTCTAAATTGCAATAATATATAAATATTGCAATTTGTTTCTTTGCAATAACATATTCTATATTAAATTTATGTTCCACATTAACACTTTCTTTGTAATTGTGATGCACATTATCTCCATAACATTTTTTCTTATTTTAATGCTTTTTGTTATTCAAGTGGAGAGAGGTATTACATAAAACATGTTATGGTGAAGGGAGATATTATGTAAAATATCATACAATATGAGGAAAGTTTTTATATAAACATATTATGTTTTACATATTACCTTCATCATTATATAAAATATTTTACATAATACCTTCCCCATCCTCATATATGTAAAACATGATATGTTTTTAATAATATCTCCCCTAAGCCTCATGGTAGAGGTGGGGGTATTATGTAGAACACTTTATATACTCATTGGAGGTAGTTATTATATGTTTCCTCATATATGTAAAACATGATATGTTTTTAATAATATCTCCCCTAAGCCTCATGGTAGAGGTGGGGGTATTATGTAAAACACTTTATATACTCATTGGAGGTAGTTATTATATAAAACATAAGAGTTGTTAGGATTAAGAGAGGTAATATGTAAAATAAGACATTAATAATCATAGTGGGGTGGGGAGAGTTATCAGGTAAAACATTTTACATAGTGGAAGTTGGTGTTATGTCACCCCACCCCATACGACATGGGGAAATATATTATGCAAAACATACTATATATTTTACATAATACCATACCCACCCTCACCATCATATGATGCGGGAGGTACTACATATGGTAAATTTTAGGGGCGAATTTTAGCCCTAGGGCGAAATTTAAGGGGTTTTTCATGTTAGAGGCATGAAATTTTTATAAAACACCCATTCATATATTTAGCCCAAATTTTATTTAAAAAATAATTATTTTTATCATTTTAGCCCAAAACAAAAGGGGGAGATAAACTATGAAAAGACTCATTTGACCCGATTGGCCTGGTTTGGGAGGTTATATTCCATTACAATTGCTTGATTTTCTGCTTTGCAATGTTAATTTGTTTGCAATCATCCATTTTCTGGTTTGGGAGGTATTTGGTCCCAATAAATAAAAATATAAATAAAGTGGAGGCATGGTAAATAAATAAAACCTCTTTTTATACTTACTCCAAAGTTATGGTAAATAAATAAAAATAAAAAATAAACTAGAGGTATGGTAAATAAATAAAACTTCTTTTTATATTTAGTTCATAACCATATTTCTATTTAAGAATGCTCAAAAAGAGGTTTTATTTAAGTGACTCTTATAGGCGAAATACCATATTTATAAAAAATGTATAGTAAATTAATAAAAATATAAATAAATGAGAGGTATGGTAAATAAATAAAACATTTTATATTTTATTATATATTTACTCCATAATTCACTTATATTTAGAACACGCAAGGTGTAAAT
Source organism: Pinus taeda (assembly GCA_000404065.3). NCBI lineage: Eukaryota > Viridiplantae > Streptophyta > Pinopsida > Pinales > Pinaceae > Pinus > Pinus taeda. Next base: position 63,613 of record APFE030750876.1, on the reverse strand, counting down.
AGAATAAAATATAAATAAAGTGGAGCATACTAAATACATAAAACTCTTTTTTTATTTACTTCAAAGTATTGTAAATAAATAAAAATAATAAGTAAACTAGAGGTATGGTAAATTAATAAATACATTTTTTATTTTTTATTTTTTTTATTTTATTTTTTTTTTTATTTATTTTTTTATTATTTTATTTTATTTTATTTATTTTTTTTTTATATTTATCATAAGTCACCTTATATTTCGAAACTCAAAAGATGTGTTATATTTAGGTGAAGTCTATGGGCTAAATTATTATTAATACCATGCAAAAAGACATTATTAACCCTAATATTAGTATTAATAAAAGTAAAAATGGCACATGGTATTGACTCATGGTATTCACGTGGAATGTAGCCTATTTAAAGGACATTATTAACCCTAATATTAGTATTAATAAAAATAAAGATGGCACATGGTATTGACCCATGGTATTCACGTGGAATGTAGCCTATTTAAAGGGGGAATTAAACCAACATAGATCCATCTTTACTTTGAAGCTATTAAGAGTTGAGAGGGATCAAATATCATGATATGTAAACTAGCATAGAGTGAAAAAATATTTGCTCCCTCTCGGGGCTTGGTAGATCAAGAGTAAAAATGGAACTTGTAATTTAATGTCACTTAAACATTTTAACTTGGTTAAAAAAAATAGAAAAATCATTTATTTTCTTATTAATTTTTATAAATTACTAATAGTAGTTTTTAAGCTCCAGGTTTATGATAACCCATGGTAATATCGTGGTATTCATGTGAGCATAGACTATTTAAAGGGGAAATTCTATTAGCTTAGATCCATCTTAGTTCTAGGTCTACCAAGTGCTGAGAGGGATAAATAGATTTCATCCCTCTAAGAGTGGTAGATGTGGAGTTAAGATGGATATAGGCTGGTTTTTATGATAATGAAGATATTAAATAGACTTACCAAATCATATTGTAAAAAACATCTTAAGGTGAAGAAATTTAGTAAAAAATACCAATACTTCCATTAATATTGGTTTTTCTGATTTAACAAAAAAAAATAAAAACAGTGAAATCTTATCACTCTTTCTTTGTCGTAATGATCTGTAGTTAAGGTATCGATGTTGGACTAGTTGTTTGAAAAATATGCTCATTTGTATTGCCTTTCATCTTCTCTGTTATTCTTAATTTGTCGTAATCATGAAATTAAATGCAGGTATGAAGACATATTATGAAGACATGAGGTATTCAAAAGTATCAAAGAGGAGCAACTAATTGAAGACTAATGCAAAATGGCAAACATTCCAAGGCATGAGCAAAAATTTATTTTAAATGGCATTCAAACACATTTTTGCATAGTTCTTAAACCATAGCTCCATAATATGCAATGATTGCGTTGATAGCTCATAACTGTTCCACGATCTCTATATGATTTCCCACAATCCTTGCATTCATTTCTAAACAGCCTCATAGTCAAGCCTCCGATCTTCACTCATGTTCGGCTATCTTTTGATATTCCACCCATACTTATGGAACGTGGTTGATTTGACTACAGCTTCTCTCAACTGCACAAAATCCGCAGCCGTTTCATAAATGTGCTTGCGTCTATTCTACAGCTACCCAATTTTAAATAATGTCGGATGCACTTTACTTCCCTTACTGTTCTATTGACCTTACGGCTGCATTTCCATGGTGCTCACATAAGACTTCACCCCATTATGCTTTCTGTTCTGCTTCATTCTGTGTACCTATTCTCTGATATCCGCTTACAGTCACTGGTCTCCTTCATAAACCCTGTTCATTTTCGCTAATTAAACCGTCTTACCTCTGCTAAAACCTCCTCACAAAGACGAGTTTTAAAGAACAACAGAAATGATGGGTCGGCTGTTGAGGGTAGAACCAGAGGGACCCAAATTTATGGAAGGATACCCGCAAGTGAAGGACATATTGAAAAAGGCAAAATGGCTCCGGTTTATTCAAAAGTTTAAAGGCTACCATAAGGAGGTTCCAAAGGTTTTTTCAAAGTCTTTTGATAGATTAGAGGTGGAAATTGGAGACCTAAAGTTCACAGTAACTGAAGCATCCATAGCAGTTGCCATGGAACTTCCCCAAGAAGGTGAACGCTGGTTTAAGAACAAAAGCATTGGCGATGAAGCTTGGAGAGTGATCCTACGCAACCCAGGTATGGATGTCACTATTTTCAAAAAGGGAATTCCTGTTCATGCTTTAAAAGAAGAGTGGGCTAGTTTACTGTTGGTTGTTCAAAAGTTTATCACCTGTGAGGGACGTTTTGGAGCAATGTACATATACCATACACGACTGTTGATGAATTTTCTAGACAACCAGACCCTCAATCTGCCATACTTTTTACTAAACAATATGAAAAAGATGTCTGTGACCGTCCAAAAGCATCTGGGGGACGTAGAACCACATTTGTATCACCATGGTCTCGTGAAAATCTTGATAGGAAAAAAATTTAAAGAGAAAAGGGACACTTGGGAGCAATTTTTAATTAGAAACTTCTTTGAAGAACCCCAAGAAACCCTTGAAGGCAGTACATAAAAAAGAAGTAAAAGAAACAGAACAAGTGATAAAACTCAAAGCACTCCTGCTAACACAGTTGAAAGAACTAGTAGAGAAGAAAGACTATCTAGAAGGAGGAAGGGAAAGATCGAGGGTAAAAAGCCAACAAAATCAAAAGAGAAAAGAAGCATTGAGGCTGTGCATCAAACCCCTTCCTCAGAAGAAGACCATCAAATATTGTCTGAGAGACTAGTTCACCTGCAAGAACAGTCAACTATGGCCAAAAAGAAAGGAAAAGAAAAACAAAAGGAAGAATACAGTAGTCCACAGTATGTAAGAAGAAGCAGTAGGCTTAAGGGAAAATGGAGAAAATCACAGGGACCCCATTTTATTGATTTGGGAGGAGGAACACCTAAACAAACTCTAGCTGGCCGAGTCCACTTCATTCTCAACCAAACATTGAAACTAGCCCTCAAGATGTCGACATGAGTCCCTTTCGGCCAGATTTTGAAGTCAATTCTCCTCCACAACATTCTGGGGACAACCCAAGGAAAACGACACCCGAAATAGATCCAAGGCAGCAAGAAGTGTATGACTACATAGAATCCTTATAAATGACAGCCACGGGTCCCAACACTTCATCCACTCAACCTCACATAGCACAAGAAGCTCTAGTCCAATCGTTGAAACAAGGTGTCTTTGAGTTGGAGGCTTTAAATATACATATTAAAAATGAAAATGAAGCACTCAAAGAGCAGAGCAAACTGGACAAGATCATCCATGATAATACCATGCTACACCTCGGACTCTGGTAGAAAAAGAACAAGAAATTGAAGAAAAAGTGCAAAAAGATAAGTAGAGCACTGATCAGTCTTAAATTCAGATGCTTGATGAAGAAGCCCAGGATGTTAGCAGCACCAAGAAAGAGAGTAAGAGGGCTGGATGTACTGGCAGAAGCTTCAAAACATATGATTTGAAGGGAGGATAGTCAAAATGTTGGTTGCATGAGGACATGCAACACCTTCACAGTGGGGGTATGTTGAGTCCCAAACTTGCACCTTTCCTACACCTTTTTCTAGCTTCTTTCCATTCATCTGAACCTCCTAATTCATCCGTATCATTGCATATTGGCTAAAAAAGAGCATTTAAAGTGGTTTCTTGACTATGTGTTTGTGTTGCTATTTGAACTAGATTTTTGTTTATGAGCTGCGGAATCTTGTCACTTTCTGCAGCCAGCCTAACTTTCTGCAACTGTTTTGTCAAAGTCTATATTGCAGGTGTCTTCAGGCGAATCGAGCCACATGGGCAAGTTGAAAACAACGTGGACATGTATCAAGTCCTATTGGCTCAGTCGAATTCATCAAAGGAGGCCATAGTCAACAGGGGGGCAAAGCGGTGGTCAACCTAAGAGTCCTACGGTGATAAAACTCTGTTTTTCACCACGTGAAGATTTGCGTGGACGTTCCTCAATCTCAAGAGACATATCAACACCTATGGACTACTCCATGAGTCAAATCCAACAACCACCCTCCAAAGATTTAATCTTCACGACAGCCATAATGCTAGATTCCTGGACGTGGTTGTTCACGTGTCTTTTATCAGCGCAGATTGTAGGAAATTAGTTATGACACCCTCTGTTATAAATAATGCGTCCTCATACGCATATTAGCTAGTCATTGTAATGTAATTTTTGACTGTTAACAAGCCCACTGTGCCGTGACTCTATTTCTGTGTTATGACTGCATTTTGAATACATGAGAAGACTCTGTTTATAAGCTCAATTCGTGGTTAATAGCTGTTGCCCGAGGACTGTGCAGAGGGCGCATGCACAAGCCGAGGTTTCGTTCATTGCTGTATAGTTTCATGCTTTATTGCCTTACGTTCCTTATGCCATAATCATTCATGTATATATATTACATTGCTTATGGTCTTCACGTTTTACTTCTGTCCATAAATTTTCATGCTTTATACCGCTGTTAACTGATCAATGTCTTTGTTCCAGATTAGGCAGCCCGTGCATTTGCACATAGCTTTCACAATGACTAATGACATGGAATTATTCTTGTTCTTCTGCTGATTTATTTTCCTTAGTTTTCAATCCCAACACTGTTTTATTTATTTCAGTTTTGTATATTTGCTTTATTAGTTAGATTAGATATTAAATTACTCATGTCATTATCAGTTACCTCCTGAGTTGATTGAAGTTTGAAATGTGTAGTTTGATATTAGTTTATTGTTCTGCAAGTTAGTTATTGAATTGCTCATGTCATTTTCAGTTACCTCCGAAAGCCATAGTGGGACTAATGGTGAGGGATTGAAGTATGAGTGTGTAATTTGATATTAGTTTATTTTCCTGCAAATTAGATATCGAATTGCTCAAGTTATTTATGATTACCTCCGAAAGCCATAGCGAGACTAATGGCGAGGGGTCAGAGGATGAACTGATGTAATTTGATTCTAGCTTTACTTTGTTTGCAATTTTTGGATTTCTTTGAGTATAGTTTCTTTTGTATTTAGACAGCAGCAAGGATACTGGGTTTCATGATCAATAGCTCACTCTTTGTTTGATTGGAATAGTGGTACATTTTCATTTTTTTGTTAGGAGTTAATTTTGTCATTGCATATTTCTGCAGTTGGGGAAATCAATATAAAGGACATCATTGCCTTGAACATTTATATCCATACTCATCTTTTAGAATTTTCTTCACACATTAGGAAACCGACCAAGATGAAAACCCCCATAACACATAAAAAAACCAAAAACGACAAAAAGTAAGAGATAGATTATCTTGCACATATAGTGCGCCGCACTTCGTCAGCTTATGAATCCCAGATTGACAATTAAATGCAACAATTTAGGACATACTAAATTGACCAAACAGGAGGTCCACCGTTATAATATATATGTATAGATATGTGTGTCTCATGAAGTATGGAAAGGACATGAAGGAGTTGACAATGGATAAGTGATGTCTTGGAGGGCCACGTGGGCACCATGTGGGGACCACATGAGAGCCATGCAACCAATCTTGACGACATGGCATGTGGCTATTGGTCGAGTCTTTAAATGGCTATATCTTTTGATTGGGGAGTTAGATCGAGGAAAATTATATACTGTTAGAAAGATCTCGACGAGACGAACAAAATATCACTGTCCATAATGGTTTGATAAATAATGAAAAATTTAGACCCCATTTCTATAATTGGAACCTTGGAGGTCAGGTCATATGAGTAACTTCCTTATTTCTATCTTAGTAAGGGATAAGGATAGTTAGGCTAGTGTTACATCTAAAATACATGTTGTTGATCAATATATACTTTCCTATAATTCTCTATCTTTAATAAATACCTATTGTTTTCTCTATTGATTGATTTATGTTGACACCTAATCTTTGGGATTAGGTTACTCCATGTAAATATTGTAAATAAGAAGATAAGGAGAATTATAAGTTGAAGAGACACTATGAGATGAAACCCAAGAGTATTTCCCTCCATGTATATATCTATGATCAATCTCAATGCAAAATCACAATTTGCTTTGAGGAGCTACCTCCTAGCCTGACATGGTATCAGAGCACAGGCCCTAACCCCATTTTTGGCTTCCTTTTTTCCCTTGTAACTCCCTCCTACCTATGTCCATGCATATTTTAGAGGTGCATGGTGCATTGCGTTGGAGGTGTATATATGTCCTAGGCTACTGACTCAGGCTGCCATGGGAGTTGTCTCTATGATGATTTCCTTGTTGAGGAAAGCCATGCATTAATTACAATGTTGATGTATGATTAGACTGAGTATGATTGGTGACATTTCCTTGCTACTTTGTTGAAGTTTATGGGAGGAATATTGTCACAAATCTTGTTGAAGTTTGTTGGGTTTTGCCCCTGTACATGCATCTACAACTAGTACTCTCCCCATTATACTTGGCATTTTGAAATCTCCTTCTCATCCTCATGGTTTATTGTAAGTATAAATATACCTCAGTTGTGAACAAGTTAGTCGAGGAGGTTAGGAAGTTTAATGAGAAGGGAAATTTTGATTAGGTGCTCAGAGCCGTGAATGTAGCTTCATTGTAAATCTATTTCCACTGAAATTTAATATGTATGTTTTTTCAATGTAATTTATCTAAAAGACGATGTAATTTTGTACTCTCTGTGAATCCTTCTCCAACTCCGCCTTTCTCACAGTCACTCCGACTCCACCTTTTTCACAGTCACTTCGAGCCCACCATATGTATATAACACAAAGCTTTGACATATAACATATAACACCTCCCTCCATACATATATCCTCCTCCTGGTCGTATTACTACTCAATTATATTACTCTTGGTTGTATTACTCCTGGTTGTATTACCTCCCTCCATTACATTGAATAACTCCATTATGTTGTAAAAATGATGACCCTCTTGCCTTAGCATAATAAGATCCATTATGCATTATATAAAAACCATTGTTTTTGAAATAAATATTCCTCTCATACCTCATGTCAAGGCACTCTATCCCACCTATTCACATTATCTTGAGTCATTGGAAGCAAGTGGAAACCTTAAGGAGATTACCTTTGACTCCCTTAAGAAGAAGTTTTCTGAGAGAGAGAAGGATTTTGGGAAGAAGAAGACTCCTCATTCTTCTGAAGAAGCTGTGTTTCTTGCACATAGAGAGAAGAATCATGCACAAGATTGTTCTAGAGGAAGAGGTGGCCAAAGAGGAAGATGAAGAAGGAATTTTAGAGGTAGGGGGACAAACAATTCCAAGGAGAAAATTTTGATCTTCATTGCATACGTTGCAATAGAGATGGACATGATGCATCCACATGTAAGTTTCGTTGGGACAAAATTGAGCAAGAAAGAATGAAGGCAAAGGTAAAACCAATGACAAAGGGAAAGGTAAAGCACCCAAATTCACTCACTATGTTGTGGCACACTGTAATTGGAGTAAATGAAGACTTGTTTAATGCTTCACTTGCTTCCTGGAAAGATGATTGGTTGCTTGATTCAGGAGAAACTTGCCACATGACTTTTAGGAGAGATTTTTTTTAAGAATTCATTGATAATGTTGATGGAGCAATATATTTTGTAGACAAATCAAAACTCAAGCCATCAGGCTTATCACCATCAGGGTCAAACTGCTGGTCTTCCAGACTTTCTTCTACATGATGTTTTATATCTCCCAGAGCCAAGGAGAAACTTGTTGTCTTTAGTCCACCTCTCCCAGCAAGGACACTCCATTCATATGTTTGATGGCAAGGTTAAGGCCATAAAATCTTCAGATCACACTTGTCATGACGAGGATATAAGAAGAAAGACTTCTGAAGCTGCAAGGTACCTCTGCTCATGCACAAAAATTTTCATACAATTCTCACTATGATGAAGGTATATTTCCATCAAGTCTTTTATGGCATTCTAGATTTGGACACTTGAACTATGATATCCTTCGTTTGTTGAAGAAAAATGGTGTTACTAGTTTTCCTACAATTCCTAGGAAACTTAAGAAATGTGATGCTTGTATCTTAGTAAAGCACAACAGATAGTATTTTCATGGTTCTCATTCTAGAGCACATTGAAAAATTGAACTCATTCATTATGATTTATGTGGCCCAATGCATTTTCCTCCTACAAATGGTAATAAATATATGATGACATTTATTGATGACTACACCAGAAGCTTAATTGCTTGGATAGATTTGGACATGTAAAATATTTTCAAGAATTTGATAATGAGATTCCACATCTTGAAGGGGGGATTCCTGTACTGGATCAATCTGTGGAATGTTCTTCTGAAGCATTCTCTCCTCCATATGAATCTCCAGCCATTGATGGCACTTTGAGTGATGTGATTAACAAAATTGGGAGACTAAATCTTGTTTCATCCCCAACTCAATCAATTGAGCCGCCTGGGCCATCTCAGAAAGCTCCTCCAAAATGGATGACAAAGACACTTGAAAGTGTTCATCCCGATGAGATTGGAAAGACAAGAACAAGGAGCTCTACTAGACAAAATGGAGATGATGTAGATGATTCTAATTCACCAGCTGATATGGATGTTTATTATGATTGTGAACTGAATTTGTCTACAGATTTTGAACCAAATTTGTTCAAATAAGCCTTTCTCACGATGAATGTAAAGAAACGATGAAGAAAGAATATGATGCCTTGATAAAGAATGGCACCTGGAAGCTGGTTGATCCTCCATTGGGAACCAAACCAATAGGCTGTAAGTGGGTCTACAAGAATTAGTATAAATCTGATGGCTCACTTGACAAGCACAAAGCTAGGCTTGTGGAAAAAGGTTTTGCATAGAAGGAAGGGGTTGACTAGTAGGAGACTTTTTCCCCCACAACAAAATGGGCTACCATCCAGACACTCTTTGCCTTGGAAGCACATAATAGTTGGAAAGTCCATCAAATGCATGTAAAAACTGCTTTCTTAAATGGAGATCTGAAAGAGAATGTTTTTGTGTCCCAACCAGAAGGATTTGTTGTGAAGGGTCAGAAACATAAAATATGCAAGCTTGTAAAATCCTTGTATGGCCTCAAGTAAGCTCCGCAAGCTTGGTACAAGTAGTTAACTAAGCATATTTTGAAATTCAACTTCAAACATTATGATCTTGATGATGCAACTTTGTTTGTCAAGAAAGTTGGAAAAACAATTGTATATCTTGTGGTGTATGTAGATGATATTTCGATGATACAGAACAATGAGAGCTATATTGCATCCATAAAAAAGGAATTGGGGAAAGGTTTTGAAATGACAGATTTGGGCTATGTTCACTACTATCTTGGTATTGAAGTAACTCAACATTAAAAGTTTATATTTCTCTCTTAGAGAAGTACATTGGAGATGTGTTGAACAAGTTTGGCATGGCTGAGTGCAATCCTTTTACTACTCCAATTGAACAAAACATAAAGCTCACATCCACTGAAGGAAAATAATTTGAGGATGAAACAAATTATAAACAACTTGTAGGAAGTCTCAACTACCTAATTACTACCAGACAAAACATTTCATTTGTTTTTGGAATCCTCTCCAGGTTAATGCAAAAGCCTTGTGAGGGACATTGGTCTGCTGCAAAAAGAGTTCTAAAGTACTTGAAGGGAACTCAAGTCTTTGGACTTAAGTATACCCAGGTGGGCGACTTCAGCTTGATTAGACACTTTGATTCAGACTTTGATGGAGATAAAGAAACTAGGGTATCTATTTCAGGTTATGTTATAAGTCTTGGGTTAGGAGTTGTTTCCTGGATGTCACATAAACAATTAGTCCCAACGGATTCCAAAACTGAGGCAGAATATGTTGCAGCAGCTGAAGCAACAAAGGAAATTGTGTGTCTTAGGAAAATTCTGGAAGAGTTGTAGGAGAAACAAGTGAATTCAACTCCTCTCATGATTAAAAACATTTCTGAATTAAAGTTGTCCAAAAACCCAAAGTTCCATGATTGAACAAATCACATCAATACAAAATACCATGTGATTCAACACCATGTTGAGACCAAGACAATCCATCTACACCATTGTTCAAAAAATGAGAAGATTGCAGACATCTTCACCAAAGCGCTTGGAAGAGAAATGTTTGAAAGATTCAGAATGATGCTTGGAATCACCAACATCCCTTCAGATTAAGGTGGGGGGGATGTTGACACCTAATCTTTGGGATTATGCGAATCCATGTAAATATTGTAAATAAGAAAATAAGGAGAATTAGAAGTTGAAGAGACACAAGGAGATGAAAACTAAGAGTGTCTCCCTCCATGTATATAACTATGATCAAGCTCAAGAAAAATCATATTTCGCTTTGAGGAGTTACCTCATGGCCTAACAATTTCAAAGTCTCTTAAGTGCGGAAAGAAAACTGAGCGACAATCCTTCACATTGAATTCTTCTGTATTGAAATATCTCTGCAATCCTCAACACTCTGGCATTTTTATGATGTGTGATATGCATGATGATATTTCCCTTATAAATTTCTTGCATTAATATATTCCACATTGTCTCAACACCTAGTAATTTTATCATTTTGTGTAACATGGAATGACACTCACAAATGTTCCATATTTCCACTTTCTATAACTGCATGACACTTAGCCATTCCTTGTAATTTGCAGAATGTGGAACATTCATCATTAAACTTCTCCTCACACCTCAACATTCCTGCATTCTACAACATCCATATTTCACTCTCCCTCCTTCAAATTGCACCTTTCATACTTCATATAAAAAATAAGTTGCCATCATTAAGAGCTAGTATAAGTGTACTCATACTTCACATGAAGGTCACAATTGGTATTAATAATTTTGTTTTTCAAGAACATGTGCCATTGCAACAAAATAAAGCTACTTCAAGGACAATAAAGCACTTCTAAAAGCCTTGTAAAAATATATTATAGTACAATCACCACCAAGTGTTACTAAAAATCATCTAACAAAGATGGTGAATAGTAGAAAGGAAAAATTTTGTGGAGATAACATTAGCACTTCAAACAAGAGAACCTTGAATTTCATTGGTAAATTTCTTACAAATAGTACTCAAAACTACAATAGGAAGACAAGTGTTCTAATAACATTTGGACTACTAATATTGCTAAAGTTGGTTGCATTCCCAAAATTTGTGATTTTAAAGAAATAGTTTTTGGTGTGCATAGAAGTCTGAAAAAATCAAAAGGTTGATATAAATTTAGGAGAGAACCCCTTTTTGTTGACCCCCAATCCTTTTAAGAAGATTCCACCACTACATGCCTCATAAAAAACTCTAAAGATGCCTAAAGATGATGCCTTTCTTGATACCTAAGGTCATATGACTTTTATTTTCCATTGGTTCAATACATCTTGCTAAAATTGAGGTTAGTTCATTAGAAAACTCATACCAATAACTTGCATGGTTATTTGCACAAGTTTTTGAACAAGAGTCAACGACCTATGTACTAAGATACATTCTCTATGTTCATGAAGGGGCTATTTTTTATTGGGCCTGCGTCATTTCCAATGAAATGTATTATTAATTAGAGCCCTATCCCATTCCATTTGGATGAAAACATTTATTTTCTATGAATATTATGAACTTTTATAAGCATTTATTTTTTAGAATATTAAGGCTATATAGAGAACTCGTATGAGCACATAGCTAGTGTGATTTATGACTAGTTTAAAGAATATGATTGCAAGCATGTGTTTTCATATCATCTTTATGAGTTAATTAAATTATCATGTCAAGTTATTTGTAAATATGTTCCATTTCATTTAATATACCCCAATGATGTGTTATGCTTTACTTCTACTATGATAGAAATGAAATGTCTTAAAAAATATTGTTATTGTCTTTAAAATCTTTGTTATACATATTCTATTGTTAATAATTCATTTCTCTACTTTTATAAAAGGGGTCTAGTCCTATCTCATACATTTTTATATTTTTGAAGAAAAGAGGAGTAACACCTCCAATAAAACTGATAGGGTATTTACCTTTCAATGTTATCTCCAAGTCCTTGAATAGTCTTAGAGATCAACATGCATCTAAACTATTGTCAGCATACTATCATGTCAATAGTCAGTAACAATAAAAAAAGATGAAAAGAGATTGGTCCCTCTAAATTCATGTTCAATTAAGGTACCTTTGTGAATCAATAAAGCATCGTGAGACATTTTGTATGCTTTTATATTTAACTCTCCATAAATATGATGAAATGGATTATTTTCAAATGGAATTTTTATCTCTTGAACTTGGTTCTTTAAGGAACTGTTGTCACTGATACAAACAACCTCCAAATTTTTTTCTATATTTGAATTTTGGAGCCTACTATGGATCTCGCGATCGGTCGTTCCGTAGTCACTTCTAGCTTTGTTGAGTCTTGGAGCTCCCATTTGGATTAGAAGTGTTGAAGTCACTTGTCTACACATGCTCAGTCTGTAACAAGTGCACGAGTGCATTCTTTTACACAAGATTGAACAAGCATATAATGGTCAATCAAGACTATGCTTATGCAATGTTTGAGTCATGTTGGCAGTTAGTGCATACTAACATTGACAATTTCTCACTACTAGCTACATTTGTACTCCTATTTTGGTGAGTTTTGCAAACTGTCGCTTCGCACACCTTTGTTTTCATGAATGTCATTTTCATGTTTACGATTGTTGCTTTCACTTGATTTCCTTTTAATTAGTGTTGTTTTCATATTATCTTCACCCTAACATGTGTTTTTATCACCATCTTTCGCATATCACAAGTGTCATTCACACTTTAATTTTCATATAGCAAGTGTTATCTTTTGGTGTAGGAATTGTTGCTTATCATGTAAAGTGGAGTTTTGGTTTGTTTCAAGGGGAAATATTTTTGATAATGAGTTTTTCTTATCATGTAGACAAGTTCTGCACTCATTTCCAAAGTTTCACGCGTTGTCGCACAAATATTGTCATTGTCATCACAAAGTGTATCTTTAGTGTCGCACTTGGAATGCTTTGTCGCAATGTTATTGCATTAAGGAAAGTATGTTGTTCATGTGTTCTAAGTGTTTCATGTTGTGCCTTCAAATGAACTAAGTGTGTGACCATGTCTTTCTTTTATTCAACTTCCTCTTACTGATCCAACACTTAGTCAAAATTGTAAAAACTCCCAATCGGGGCCACTCAACCTCATCCTACCCTCCTGAACTGCACATTGCACTGCACAGTCTCAACCCTCAAGAAGCATACTTATCTCTTAGCACTACGTAATATGTAGTCTCTGCCTCCCATAACTACACATTTTGTAAACTTAGTGCTCAAGCCCAACCCCTAAGTCCCATAACTACAGAATCTTTCTCTCCAGCTAGGCCAGCACTGCGCATTGTGCAACCTTAGTCCTAAACCCTTAGTATTGAGCTAGTGAACTACCAAACTGTACAATCACATGGCCTCCTATCCTTACAGTAATGCACATTTTGAAATTTTAGTGCTCAAGCCCAGGTCTTGGCCTCCAAAACTACACAATCATGCCCTCTAACTAGGCATGAACTGCACATTACATAGTCTCAGACCTCAAGCCTAGCCCTTGAGCTCTTGCTACATAATTTCATAGTCACCTGACCTCCTCTTCCTTCCAGAACTGTGAAGTTGGCAAAAATAGTGCAAAATCCCTCAGCGTGGCTCAATAACTCCCAAAATTGCGCAATCATTTTGCTCAGTCCAAGAATGAACTGTGCACTACAAAATATCAAGGCTCATGTCTAACCCTTCATTGCATGAGCTGCACAATTTTGCAGTCACTGAGCCTCTCCCTCAGCCCGCCACCCAGTTCCATCTCAGTCAATGGATCATCATGCAACATCTTACACTAGGGGCTTATCGTACTGATGTCATCTTGTCATGAGTGGATTGCAGATGTAGGAACTCTATCATGCTATGGAAAGATGATGAAGAAGGATATGGAGAAAGAGGACATGTTAGAAGACACATATGGAGATGAAGCGATAAGATGATCATTAGGCGAGAAGGCGAAGGAACACTAGATTATGACAGAAGATCAAATATCAAGACCGCATGAAGACTCCATCCATTTCACAACCCCTGGGAGAGTGGATATGAAGAATAAAGCATATCTCTCATGAAGATGAAGCATTGCACATCTATTTTTGAGGATGGAAAGAAAGAAGCAGCAAGAAGGACAGCTTGGCACTGCCACATCATCATGCAATCCATGTCATGTCCTATCACGAGTCATCATATGCCACATCATTATTATGGATTATGTAATTATATATTCCAAATGTATTGTAAAGTGGAAGTCCAAAGGACACATTCAGAATATGAAGAGTCATGTAAAGTCAAAAAGTCATAGGAAGTCAAAGAGTCACGAGGTAGTCAAAGAGTCATAAGGAAGGTGAAGCATCACCTCTTGGTTATATATACACCCTTAGTGTATGATCAAAGGAATTTTCACTTTGGCTCATCCTGCAAGACATTAGAGAGACGAAATGGTTCTTTTGAGGAGAAAGGAGTGACTCCAATGCTCCACTATAGGAGCCAGTGGTGTTCATTGTATACATGTGTCTTGGAACTTTTGCTTAATATCTAAAGCCTTATGGCCAACACGTTCTTCATGCATGGATTATGGATATTTGTAAGGCTATTATGTGAATGTTTGTAATTCATGTTTGCTTTCATCTGTGCTAAAGTAGTTGAAATATTTTGGTTATTTTGGTACTTATCATATTGAGAATTCGTTGTAATGGTTATTATCAGCATCGTATCCTTATGGACTATTCCACTAGTTATTAGAGAGATCTTATTTGTTGTATTGGTTGTAATGAACGTCACTTCACTGTGGGCTACTTCTCTTGATGTTGAACATATTATTCTTGTTTATGTGTGTCTCTACTAGGGTTGTACTATTACCTCTCTCTTAGAGGCTCATTTATCCACACCTTCTGCAGTAAAAGACCTTTGAAACATATACGACCGAATACTCGCCAGGAAAACCTCCATTTGTTTTCGAAGGCACATTTTCACTCATCTCTCTTATTAATAGTTAGAGCTAAGGCATATATTTAAGACAACCGACAACCATGCCATATTCCAGATGGGGATCCTATCCCAAACGATGTGAGGTCTAATTGAGACTTCACATTGGGGAGACCCCTTGGTTGATGGATTTTCAACAACGTCAACAACTGGCATTAGAAGGAGCGTCAGATGACAAGTTGTGCCCATTGAGTCTGTTTTGAACCTCTTATTTAAAATGGCTCATCCTCAAATCTTACTCCTAGGGTGTTTCTCCAATTTATCCATTTGTCAATTTTCAATCCCCGATGAGCCTCTCTATCACTTGCCTTAGTAAAAGTTTGATGGAGAGGATAGAACATCCATAACCGAGCACATCTTTGATTTTCATAAATTTTGTGAATATTATGAAATCGATGATGAAGAGTTTGCTTGTGTTCTTTTCTTCCTCACCCTTGAAGGTTTGGTTAATCGATGGTGCCATACCTTGCCATCCACTTCCATCCATTCTTTTCAATGTTTCATAGGGAAGCTTCATCTAGCCTTTGATAGTTATAATTACTGAGATGTTTGCAAAAGAATCAATCACTTAAGAATGAAGCCTAATGAATCAACTGAGGAATTTTCTAATCGATTCCTTCACCTTTTTTATGAATTTCCTGAAGAAGATATGGATAAGGATTTCTTGAAACAAGAGTTTGAGGCTTGGTTCTTATCTCTTTACACGGTGAATCCATACCACTAGATATTTCTTCATCCCCAACTCTTGTAAACCAAGAAACACCCATAATTTTAGAGGAGGAACCTGCTATTCCTTTTGTTCCTTTTGTTCCTCCTTTTTTAGTTCTAATGCAGGTGCCTCCTTGTGATGATCTTAAATTTGGGAAATTTTCACATCAAATTCCTAATTCTTCTTCTCATCCTCTTTTCTCTTTTCATGATTCAAATCCAATAGAGGAAATCCAGGAATGGCTCATGAATCCTATGGTGAAAACCAAATTTTTTATTCCTCAATAAGGTATTAAGAATTATAACTCTAGTATTGAATATGATTCAGAGTTATGTCATCCTGTATCATCTACATTTTGTGACTCTTTCTACCGTGATCTTCTTGATCAATATGCTCCATCAACTAGTTTTCCACAGTCACATTGTGATTGGGTTCAAGATAGTCACATTTCATAAGTAGAGGAGTAGGAAGGTGAAGATTTGTTCAATATTTCTTCTCTTTTTCAAAATCCTCCATGTGAAGATGGTGTCTCCTCATTCTTGGTTGATATTGAATTTGTTAATCTCAGTAATGAATCAAATGAAATCAGTTTGTTTAGATCCATAGTATTGGAGAGCAATCATTCTGATGATGATAATTCTGTTGATGTATCCAATGATGAAAGCCCAAATGCACCAGTCGATCTTTTAGTTTCTCATGAAAATTTTAATTTGAAAGATTTAGAATTGGAATCTATTTCGGTCGAAGAAAATTCTCTCATAAAAAATTCCTCTCCATCCCACTATCCCTTGTTCTTTCCTGTTTGTAATGCATTTACATGTGATGAAGATACTATATGCTCTTCAAGTGATTCATCGCAAGATTTCACTTCTCAATTGGTACAAGGTAGTGAGGTTACCCATGATGAAAGAGAAAATAATAAGATAATTGAGTATCCTTTCTATTCCGTGTCATCTATTGTTTTGCATGAAGACAACTCTTCAAATAAGCTTGCTCATGAAATTTCTCCATCTCTAGATTTGATATTAGAAGAATCTTTCGGCTTGAGTTATTTGGTTGTCCAATTTGTAAAATATGATCAAATTAGTGACATACATGGCTGCCATCTAGTTAATAGTGATCTCATCCAAATCAATGAAAGCGTTTATCCTCACACCATGCATGATCTAGTTTAATCTTTAGAATGTGATTTTACAATCCTTGAAAGTTTTGGGACTTGCCAGAGACTCAAGGCACTTCAAATTCCATTGATGGTCATGTTAGGATCTCCCAACTCTAGTAAGACTCTGAACTGAGTCATGTCTGGTTTTCTTTGCAAAACTCTTCTTTCTACATGGTTTCAGTTGATGTAAATTCTTTCTTGAAATATATTTGGCATTGCGGAAATAATCCTTCGAACTTTCAAGATTTTATTTCTGATCAGATTCAATATTATTCATATTCATGCAAATCTCCTGTATCAAACTCGAGTTTGGAATGTGTATCTCTCATAGAATCATGGAACCATGAAGTTGATTATTCTAAAGATTATCTTTGGCCAAAGGAGTCATACCTGTCACACTCTTTTGAAAACAATCATCTCTTGATCCTTTTTGTGAATATTCTGATGCTAATATTTTCTTTATTGCACCTGAAATCCTCTTAAATGTTAGTGAATGCATGGATTGTTTGTTGAATCAAATTCTTCTTCACTTGTTTACCCTGACTGGTTTCATGTGTTTGTTATAGTAGCATTCATTTTTACTTCTATCGACAATTACAATGCTAGTGCAGTGTGTAACCAATAACAAGAAAATGTTTAATTACACTCATCATGTGAGGAATATGATTCTATTATGCAGATCATTTGTAAAATTGTTCAAATTGATTTATCTTTGGTAATTCCAAACTGGGAATGTTGGCTTGTTGGGGCCTGACCCAGGTTCAGAGTTAATCACCCAAAGAAATCTCGTTACTACTAGCCATTTCGACAACAATCCGTGGAGCGCGAACTGAGGTCTCACTCGAAGTAGTATGGGAGGGTGCTAGAACTAGGTTTCCGCACCTTGGAGATGTCTGATGAGTTTGACTAGTCCACGGTTTGTCCCTGCACGCAGGTTGCTTCACGCACTTTCTCGTTCCTCGCGGCCTGATATACTGCCTTCACGCAGTCCTATCCAGGGGCTGTGCAATGCGCTCTATGTTATTACCCAAGACCTTGCTTATATTCCAATATTAGTTAATTATCTTTTCCTACTTGAGTGCTTTAAGTTAAACTTAACAACATAAAACCTTCATACACGTTCGCACAGTAAATAAACAATATACTTTTAAATTACATTCATTCATGCAATACACCAGAAAAGATACACAAAATTATAGCAAAACTTCTCTTTACTGATTCTTTCCACGGTTACAGGCTCGACTCGCCCTGTGCACTCAGCTACAGGGGTCCGTGCACTCAGCTACGGACTCAAACCCTTAGACTTCTCATCCTCATCTCTTAGTTTCCTTTTTTATTTTACACTTAGAGCCTCGCTCTATTTATACAATCCCATGGTCCATGGACCATGGGTAGGTCTATCTAGTTGACATTACATTACAAAACTAGGGCAGACAACCCTGTGAATCTATCATACTTTCACGCCCCACGCCCGTAATTCGCAGAGCTTTACAACAAGATTCGGTCAAAACTTGGGATTTACACCCTAAAACATGCCTTGGGGGGATTCCATGCCCAACAGGGAATCCGATGCTTTAATCAACCCATTTGATTGTGATTCTATTTGTGATGACTGTCGTCCAACTTAATATTTTCCATAAACACATCCAATAATAGTTGTTTTACATCCTTTGATTTTTATGATTTAACATCTCACTATTCAGGTATGTGTCAAGAAGTTGAGGCACTTCCGCACTTGCAAATGGTTATGTCATGTCCTTCATGTCTTGAAACACATGCTGAATATGATCAAATCTATTTCTCCTCACAATATTCTCATCATAATTCCATGCCTTTAATTGAAAATACATTTTTTCAAATATTTCAGGGTTTAAAAGAGGATTGTCATGAATTTTATGATCCAATCGCTGAATGGTTGGAGCAATCTTACCTGGCAGGCTCCGTCGCAAATTAAAACTCTCAATCTTTCCGCTTACTTGCTAAGGAGTTTGGTGTAGTTGAAGACACATTCGCAAGAAGCTTTCGAGGTTTGTTTGAATTATGGTTTTCATCAAAGAGGTAAGAATATGAACCTGTTAGAAATAGTGCCTATCTTTCTGCTAACATGCAAGACCTTCAAATTTTTGTGCAAGTTATTCAAATTCTTATCTGTTCTATTGCACATCACTTTATATCTGTTTTAATTGCTTGTATCTTTGTGAATGCAAGTCAGAAGCAATTACAATGACTTCATTGGAAATTTCATTATACGTGACCCCGACCTTCTAGATGATTTTCTTAGGTGTAGGTTTAGTTGCATGTTAGTTTACATCCACATCCATATTGCATTCATTTTTTGTAGTTTGTCTTGTGTTTTCTCATTTTGTTTTCATATCGTATTTTCGATTAGCCTCCTTCCATTTTGTCTTATGGTTTTGCTTCCTTGTTGTGTGTTGTATTTTCTTTACTTTGTAAGACCTTACGTGAAGATGCTATGTTGGCTCAAAAGAGAATGTGGAAAAATGGAAAGGGACTTTGTGACACTACAACATTTGGCTAACTTTCTATCCTTCTTCCTTGTCTTGGTTACATCTTTGTGGATTATGTAATTATATATTCCAATGTAATGTAAAGTGGAAGTCCAAAGGACACATTCAGAATACGAAGAATCACGCAAATTCGAAAAGTCATAGGAAGTCAAAGAGTCATGGGGTAGTCAAATAGTGACAAGGAAGGTGAAGCATCACCTCTTGGTTATATATACACCCTCATTGTATGAGTAAAGGAATTTCCACTTTCTCTCCTCCCGTAAGGCATTAGAGTGACAAACTAGTTCTTTTGAGGAGTAAGGAGTGGCTCCAACGGTCCACTACTAGAGCTAGTGGTGTTCATTGTATACATGTTTCTTAGAACTTTTGCTTAATATTAGAAGCCTTATGGCCAACATGTTCTTCATGCATGGATTATGGGTAGTTGTAAGACTATTTTGTGAATGTTTTTAATTCATGTTTTCTTTCATCTGTGCTAAAGTAGTTGAACTATTTTAGTTATTTTGGTACTTATCATATTCAGAATTTGTTGTGATGGTTATTATTGGTGTTGTATCCTCGTGGATTATTCTGCTAGATATTAGACAAATCTTCCTTGTTGTATTGGTTTTAACTACCATCGCATCTCTGTGGACTACTCTGCTTGATGTTGAACACATTTTTCTTGTTTATGTGTGTCTCTACTAGGATGGTACTATTACCTCTCTCTTAGAGGCTCATTTCTCCTCTCCTTCTACAGTTAAAGAACTTTGAAACACATACGACCAAACACTCACCAGGAAAACCTCCCTTTCTTTTTGAAGGAACATTTGTGCTCCGCTCTCTTGCTAACCATTGGAGCCAAGGCATATCTTTAAGGCACTCGATAATGAGGCCATATTCCAGATGGGGATCCTATCCCAAATAGTGTGAGGTCTAATTGGGACTTCACATCAGGGAGACACCTTGGTTGTCGGATTTTTAGCACTGTCAACAACTGGCGCTAGAAGGAGGGCCAAATGAGTCTGTTTTGAACCTCTTATTTAAAATGGATAATCCTCAAATATTACTTGTGCGGTGCTTCTCCAATTTATCCATTTGTCAATTTTCAATCCCTAATAAGCCTCTCTATCACTTGTCTCAGTAAAAGTTTGATGGCGAGGACGACACATCCATAACTGAGCACATCTCTGATTTTCTTGATTTTGTGAATATTATGAAATTGATGATGAAGAGTTTGGTTGTGTCCTTTTCTTCCTCAACCTTGAAGGTCGTGTTAATAAATGGTGCCATACCTTCTATTATTTTCATCATTTCCTTAGAAAGCTTCATCTAACCTTTGATAGGTATAATTACTGAGATGTTTGTAAAATAATCAATCACTTAAGAATGAAGCCTAATGAATCAATTGAGGATTTTTCTAATCGATTCCTTCACCTTGGTTATGAATTTCCTTAAGAATATATGGATAAGGATTTCTTAAAATAAGAGTTTGAGTGCTTGGTTCTTAGCTATTTTCATGGTGAATCCATACCATGAGATGTTTCTTTGTCCCAAACTCTTGTAAACCAAGAGAGACCCCTAATTTTAGAGGAGGAACCTATTATTTCTTTTGTTTCTTGTCCTCCTCCTTTTTCAGTTTTGATGCAGGTACCTAGTTGTGATGATCGTAAAGTTAGGAAATCTGTACGTCAAATCCCTAACCAATATTCTCATCCTCCTTACACTTCTCATGATTCAAATCCAATACAGGAAACCCAAGAATGGTTCATGAAGCCTATGGTGAAAACCAATTTTTTTTATTCCTCAATAAGGTATTAACACTCATAACTCTAGTCTTGAATCTGATTCAGATTTATGTCATCCTCTATCATCTACATGCCATGATTCTTTGTACCATGATTTGCTTGATCAATCTGCTCCATCAACTAGTTTTTCACAGTCTCCTAATTTTCAAAATGGCTGCCCAAACTGCTATCGAGTTCAATATAGTCACATTACACAGGTAGAGAAGTAGATAGATGAAGATTCGTTCAATCTTTCTTCTCTTTTTCAAAATCCTCCATGTGAAGATCGTGTCTCCTCATTCTTGGCTGATATTGAATCTGTTAATGTTGGTAATGAATCCAATGAAATAAGTTTGTTTGGATCCATAGTATTGGGCAACAATCATTCTGACGATGATAATTTTATTGATGTATGCAATGATGAATCCCCAAGTGCACCAGTTGATCTTTTGGTTTCTCATGAAAATTTTAATTTGAAAGATTTAGACCTAGAATCTATTTCGATCGAAGTAAATTATCTCATCGAAACTTCCTCTGCATCCCACTATCCCTTGTGCTCTCCTGTTTGCAATGCATCTACATGTGATGAAAATAATCCATGCTCTTCAAGTGATTCATCACATGAGTTTACTTCTCAATTGGCACAAGGTAGTGAGGTTGTCCATGATGAAAGAGAAAATAATTAGATCATTGAGTATCCTTTCTATTCTATATCATATCTTGTTTTTCTTGAATACAACTCTTCAAATAAGCTTGCTCATGAAATTTCTCCATCTCTAGATTTTATATTAGAAGAATCTTTCAGCTTAAGTAATCTGGTTGTTGAAGTTGTAAATCTGATCAAATCAGTGAAAGAGATGGATGCCACCCGGTTAATAGTGGTCTCATCCAAATCAGTGAAATAAATTATCCTCACACCATGCATCATTTGCTTCTATTGATGGTTATGTCAGGATCTCACAACTCTGGTAAGACCCCCAAACTGAGTCAGGCTTGGTTTTCTTTGCAAAAATCTTCTTTCTAAATTGTTTCAATTGATGTAAATTCTTTCTTGAAATATATTTGGCATTGCGGAAATGATCTTTCGAACTTTTGAGATTTGATTTTTGATTGGATTCAAGATTATTAACATTCATGCATATCTCCTGTATTAAACTCAGGTTTGGAATGCATATCTCTCATAGAATCATGGAACTATGAAGTTGACTATTCTAAAGATTATCCGTGGCCAAAGGAGTCATACATGTCACGCTCTTTTGAAAAAAATCAATTCCCGATCATTCTTGTGAATATTCGGATGCTAATATTTTTCTTCATTGCACATGAAATCCTCTTAAGTGTCAGTGAATGCATGGATTGTTTGATGAATCAAATTATTATTCACTTGTTTTACCCTGACTGGTTTCATGTGTTTGTTATACTAGCATTCCTTTTTACTTCTGTTGATGATTACGATGCTAGTGCAATGTGTAACCAATAACAAGAAAATGGTTTGTTACACTCGTCATGTTAGGAAGATGATTCTATTATGCAGATCATTTGCATAATTGTTCAAAGTGATTTATCTCTGGTAATTCCAAACTGGGAATGTGATACTTTAATCAACCCATTTGATTGTGATTATGTTTTTGATGACTGTCATTCAACTTACTATTTTCCCATCAACACATCCAGTGGTAGTTGTTTTACATCCTTTGATTTTTATGGTTTAACATCTCACCATCTGGGTACGTGTCAAGAAGTTGAAGCACTTCCACACTCACGTATGGTTATGTCAATTCCTTCTTGTCTTGAAACACCTACTGAATATGATCAGATATATTTCTCCTCACAATATTCTCATCGTAATCCCATGCCTTTAATTGAAAATCCATTATTTCAAAGATTTCAGGGTTTTCAAGAGGATTTTCACAAATTTTACGATCCAATCACTGAATGGTTTCAGAATTACTTGCCAAGCTCCATCACAAATAACAACTTTCAATCTTTTCGCTTGCTTGGTAAGGAGTTTGGTGTAGTTGAAGACACATTCAAAAGAAGCTTCTAAGGTTTGTTGAATGATGGTTTTCATCAAAGAGGTAAGAATGTTAACCAGTTAGAAATAATGGTTATGGCCTATCTTTTTGCTAACAGATAAGACCTTCAATTTTTTTTGCAAGTTATTCAAGTTCTTATATGTTATATTGCACATCGCTTTATATCTATTTTAATTGCTTGTATCTTTGTGAATGCAGGTCAAAAGAAGTTACGATCACTTCATTGGAAATTTCATTATACATGACCCCGACCTTTTAGATGATTAGCTTAGGAGTATGTTTAATTACATGTTAGTTTACCTCCACACCCATCTTGCATTCATTTTCTATAGTTTGTGTTGTGTTTTCTCATTTTGGTTTCACATCATCTTTTCGATTAGCCTCCTTCCATTTTGTCTTCTGGTTTTTCTTCCTTGTTGTGTGTTGTCTTTTCTTTGTTTTGTAAGAACTTGCATGAATATGCTCTATTGTCTCAAAAGGGAATGTGGAAAAAAAGAAAAGGAATTTGTGACACTGCAACATTTGGATAACTTTCTGTCCTTCTTCCTTGTCTTGGTTACATCTTTTGGTTGATGATGTTCCAAAGGAAAATATGATTCTTGCGTTAAGAAATCCTTGTGTCAAACCATGATCTCCATGTCTATTATGGAAACCTCATCCATTCACTCAAGTTTTATATTTCAGTGTTTTTAGGCTGATCCAATCAAGTAGAGAAGGATGAGGGGAAAATATAAACGAGAAAACCTAAATCAAAGGTATCTATGTGCTTCTTTGAAGGAACAACCTCTCCTTATCTCAATAAGTCAGGATCCATCTTCCTCCTATAAATAAATAAGTGTCAATGCATAGTCCTATATAAATAAATAAATAAGGTAGAGGAAGAGAAAGGCCTCTTGCCTAGACAAGTGAAGCAAGCAACTCTGCTGGGGTACTGTCTAGGCTCGCTGATAATGAAACAATGTTTGTGTTCATTAAGTGACTCCGTCGGGGTACTGTTCAGGCTTGCTCGCAGTGGAGCAACACCAGAGGTTACAAAACTACACTCTCAAAATCTAAAGCTCGTGAACTTCATCACCCTTTCCTAATTCGAAACATTTTGTGATCACTGACCTTATGCTTGTGTTTAAATGAGTAAAATAATTAAGGGAACTATGTTTATGCAAGGGGTAAATGGGGAAACCATGGTAATTTCAACGATGAATTAATAATTCCTAAAGAACTAGACCCTAAATGAAAGAATTGACTAAGGAAGAGAAGCTGGAGTTCTATTAGTGTGTCACCAGGGGTTGTCGTTGCGACAAACACGCTCCAAAATTTTTCTTACACTCAAAATTTGGAGCCTACTATGGATCTTGTGATCGGTTGTTCTGTAGTCACTTCTAGCTTTGTTGAGTCTTTGAGCTCCCTTTTGGATTGGAAGTGTCGAAGTCACTTGCTCACACATGCTCAGTCCGTAACAAGTGCATAAGCACATTATTTTACACAATCTTGAACAAGCATAGCACAATCCATCAATACTGTCCTGTGCGATGCCCAATTCATGTTGACAGTCAGTGCGTAAAGACATCGACAATTTATCACTACTAGCTGCGTTTGTACTCCTATTTCGGTGAGTTTTGCAAATTATCACATCACGCACCTTTATTTTCACAAGTGTTGTTTTCCCTTTAACTAGTGTCATTTTCATGTTATCTTCGCCCTAGCATGTGTTGTTTTCACCATAGTTCACATATCACAAGTGTCATTCGCACTTTTATTTTCATATAGAAAATGTCGTCTTTTGGCGTGGGAATGGCCGCTTATAGTGTAAATTGGAGTTTTGGTTTGTTTCAAGGGGGAAATATTTGTGATAATAAGTTATTATTATCATGTAGACATGTTCCACACTCATTTCCAAAGTTTCACGCACTGTTGCACAAGTGTTGTCATTGTCGCCGCAAAGTGTATCTTTAGTGTCGCACTTGGAATGGGTTGTCACAATGTTGTTGTAATGAGGAAAGTATGTCGTTCATGTTTTTTGAGTGTTCCTTGTTTTTTTTTCAAGTGAACTAAGTGTGTGATCATGTTCAAGTCTTTCCTTTTTTCAACCTACTCTCACTAATCCAACACTTAGTCAAAATTGGAAAAACTCCCAATCGGGGCCACTCAACCTCATCTAGCACTCCTGAACTGCGCACTGCGTAGTCTCAGTCCTCAAGAAACAACCTTGTCTCTTGGAACTACGTAATGCATAGTCTCATCCTCCTAGAACTACGCATTTCACAAACTCAGTGCTCAATCCCAACCCCTGAGTCCTAGAATTGTGCAGTCTTTCTCTCCATCCAAGCCAAAATTGTACATTGCGTAGTCTTGGTCCTCAAGACTTAGTCTTGAGCTCCAAAACTATACAACTACATAATCATCTGGCCTATTTTCCTTCCAGTACTGCGCATTTCACAATTTTAGTGCTCAAGCCCGGGCCTTGGCCTCTAAGACTGCATAATCATGCCCTCCATCTAGGCTTGAACTCTGCATTGTGTAGTATCAGACCTCAAGCCCAGCCCTTGAGCCCTGAGTTGCACAGCTACACAGTCACCTCGCCTCCTCTTCCTTCCATAACTGCACAGTTGACTGAAACATTGCAAAACCCCTCAGCCTGTATCATTGACTCCCAAAACTGCGCAATATTTTTGCTCAGTCCAAGCCCGAGCTGCACATTTGCAAGTATCAAGGATCAAGCATGACCCTTGACTTCCTAAGCTACACAATTCCATAGTCACTGAACCTCTCCCTCAGCCTACAACCTAGCTCTGACTCAATCAGTGGATCATCATGGAACATCTTATACTAGGGGTTTATCAATTTGATGTCATCTTGTCATGAGTGGATTGCAAATATAGGAACTCTATCATGCTATGGCAAGATGATAAGGAAGGAGATGGAGAAAGAGGACATGCTAGAAGACACATATGAAGCTGAAGAGATAAGATGATCATCATGCGAGAAGATGAAGGCTCACTAGATTATAACTGAAGATCAAAGATCATGACTGCATGAAGACTCCATCTAATTCACAACCCTTTGCAGGGTGGATATGAAGAACAAAGAATATCTCTCATGAATATTAAGCATTGAAGATATATTGTTGAAGATAGAAATAAATAAGTAACAGGAAGGACAACTTGGCATTGCCATATCAACATATATTGTTGAAGATAGAAATAAATAAGTAACAAGAAGGACAGCTTGGCATTGTCACATCATCACGTAGTCCATGTCATTAGTGTCATGTGATGTCCTGTCACAAGTCATCATATGCCACATAATTATTGAGGATTATGTAATTATCTATTCTAAATGTATTGTAAAGTGGAAGTCCATAAGACACATTCAGAATATGAAGAGTCATGCAAAGTTGAAAAGTCATAGGAAGTAAAAGAGTCATGGGGTAGTCAAAGAGTCACAAGGAAGGTGAAGCATCACCTCTTGGTTATATATACACCCTCATTATATGAGCAAATGAATTTTCACTTTGGCTCCTCCCACAAGGCATTAGAGAGACAAACTAGTTCTTTTGAGGAACAAGGAGTGGCTCCAATGCTCCACTACTGGAGCTAGTGGTGTTCATTGTATACATGTGTCTTAGAACTTTTTCTTAATATCAAAATCGTTATGGCCAACATGTTCTTCATGCATGGATTATGGATATTTGTAAGAATATTGTGTGAATGTTTGTAATTCATGTTTGCTTTCATCTGTGCTAAAGTAGTTGAACTATTTTGGTTATTTTGGTACTTATCATATTGATAATGTGTTGTAATGGTTATTATCATTGTCGCATCCTCTTGGACTATTCCGATGGATATTAGACAGATCTTCCTTGTTGTATTGGTTGTAATGACTGTTACATCTCTGTGGACTATTCAACTTGATGTTGAATGGATTCTTCTTGTTTATTTGTGTCTCTAGTAGGGTGGTACTATTACCTCTCTTATAGGCCCACTTCTCCTCCCCTTCCGCAGTAAAATAAATTTGACACACATACAACCGAACACTCACCAAGCACACCTCCCTTTCTTTCGAAGGCACATTTGCACTCCTTTCTCTTGCTGGCAGTTAGATCCAAGGCATATCTTTAAGACAACTGACAACCAAGCCATATTCCAGATGGGGCTCCTATCCCCAATGATGTGAGGTATAATTGGGACTTCACATCGGGGAGACCCCTTGGTTGATAGATTTCCAGCATCGTCAACAAGAACACAAGCCTAGGCTTTAAATGCTACACAAATGACTAACACTCCTACGAGCACATAACTAGTGGCTAGTGTGATCTATGACTATTTTAAAGCATATTATTACAAGTATGTGTTTTCATATGGTCTTTATGAGTTAATTGAATTATCATGTCAAGTTTTTTGTAAATGTGTTCCATTTCAATTCATCTACCCTTATCTACCCTCATGATGTGTTATGTTTTGCTTCTATTATGCTAGAAATGACATGTCCTAAAAATATTGTTCGTCTTACTTTAATATCTCTATTATACATATTCCATTGTTAATAATTCATTTCTCTGCTTTTAAAAAAGGGACCTAGTCTTATCCAAGGCGTTTTGATATTTTTGAAGAAAAGAGGAGTACCATCTTTTGAAAAATCGAGAAAGTAATTACCTTGTAATGTTATCTCCAAGCCTTTGAATAGACTTAGAGATCAACATGCATCTAAATTTCTGTTAGCATACTATCATATCAATAGTCAACGATAAAGAAGAAGATGAAAAGAGATTGGCCTCTCAAATTCTTGTTCAGTTAAGATAACCTTGTGCATCAATAAATCATATTGAGACAAATTGTATGCTTTTTTATTGAACTCTTGATAAATATGATGAAATGATTCATTTTCAAATTAATTTTTTACCTCTTGAAGGGAAAAATGTCTATTTCTTTAATGTTATACAAATTATTAACCCATGATATAATAATTTATGAATATCTAAAGACTCAAAATTAAGTTATCCTTTTTTCCCTTGCTACTTTGAACAAAATCCAAAGAGCATAAAATTGAACATGCTTGTTTATTTCTTGTATAATAACATTTTTAGCAAAAAGAAATGAAATATCTTGAATAGGAAGTGTCTCCACCCCACAGTTACTTGGATCCCCTTGAAATTTTCCATTGAAAAAACCCCAAGGTTTTCCTTGATCAATATAGGGCCATATACATATAGTGATATTTTATTTTGTATAAATACAATACCAACCTAATCTTGTGTGCCATAAATATTAGGGTGATCTCTTTGTCAGAAAAGACATCAAATTTCTTGCCATTCAATTTCCATAAATAAAAATGTAACACCCTCCTCACATATTTAACCAAGCTAACTGATCCATCGGGGTAAACATGTGTCAAAGAGTTACTATGATATGATTCAAATCCCTAAGTGCAGTTAAGGAAGTGAAACCGATGAACCAACACCTTACAAACCTCCCTTAGGTGCTACAGGACCCCCAGGAGGTAATCTACCACTTTAGGTGCCCAACCCCTGAGTTAACCTGACCTTTCAATGAATTAAACCCCCATCCGATCCCATGACATGGGCATGCATGCGACTCGGACCCTCCAACCGCTCTCACAATGCCTGCAAGGGAGAGACTGGAGTCTTTTTCAGCCAATTCTATACCAAAGACTGCGAGATTTAAGCCACTTTTTCAAGGCTTATCTCAGAACCACTGCCCAGAACTTGATGAGACTTTCCAAGACAATAAATGACACCAAAACAAAGCCTCTAACATAAAACTTGATAAAGGACTTGACCTAACCAAGCCTAACCATAACAAACATTTCGTCGAACACAATATGCACATGTAATCTACAGGTCATAACACCAAATCCGAGCATAGGGGCCTCATACTTATATGATAATTGATAAGAAGCACTGATACCTTATCACATTAGATAAATTATCATATTTTAGGTCATCAATTCATTTTTAATTCATTTAAAAATCAAAACATGATGATAGCCATACATCATTACCATGATAAAACATACTCATAATCAACATATAAACAACATAAATAATAAGGATACCTCAACCATTAATGCATAATCCAATCGGGTTTGGGACTTCCACATACTACCCGACCATAGATTGGCTGAACCAAATATTTCTTTCATCCAATCTCCCTATGCCATATTCCAAGCATGAATGTGGGACTCAAACCAACAAAATCAAACAGGGCTTCCCGAGGTTAAACCACCTCACCCTCATCAATAAAATTAGGCTTTATTGCAATCCTCACCGGATCAGTAGGCCTTAAACAATAAACACATAATACCATGCTTTACCGTAATCCCCACTGGATCAATAGGCCAAAAACAGGAATGGATCCCAACGGATCTCTCTACATGTAATGCCCTACTTAATCTTATCATGCAAATTTTATTAGTGTCAAAATCACCTGAAAATATTGACTGATGATTATCAAGAAATATTGGTACATATCTACATTTGTGGAATTGTAAATTTATCTACTAATATAAATTATTTATTGTTATTTTTCAACTCCCAACTTGTCTTCTCAAATTTAATCTGGGATAGGATATGGTCTCCTTCCATTATTCCAATTTAAATATCCATATCCCCAAAAATGTCTTCTCAAAATCTCCTTGGGAGAATATATGGTCCTCCCCAATTAAGTACCAAATTAAATATCCATTTATTATCCCCAAAATGTCCTCTCAAATTTACTTGGTAGAAGATATGGTCCTCCCCAGTTAATTACCAAATTAAATATCCATATCTTATCCCCAAAATCTCCTCTCAAATTTACTTGGAAGAATATATGGTCCTCCCCAATTAATTACCAAATTAAATATCCATATCTTATCGCCAAAATGTCCTCTCAAATTTACTTGGGAGAAGATATGGTAAGAAAATTCAAATGAAATGATGAGGGGGTAGTTATGACATTAATGATAGGTGATTGAGGTGGATGGGAGGAAGAGGCATAAAAGGAAAGGATGACGAGAGGAGAGGGGGATCTTTGGTTTTGGTTTTGGTTTTGGTTGTGGCTGTGGTGTTGGAGGATTTTGTTTTGGGAGGATGTGGAGAAAAAGAGAAAACAAGAGAAGGAGAGTGGTTGTTTAACTTGGACACACTACATCTGGTTGGACTTGGGTTCGAAGGGCTAGGGAACTTGTGGAGGTTCCCTGGGCTAGGAAATACTTCCTAGTTGGCTGGGAGGCAAATCTAGTCAGGTAGTCAAAAGGAGCATCCCCATAGAGTCAGGAGCTCAGGAGCATCTCAACTAAGCTATTGGAACATGTATTCCTTTGTTTATTGATTACTTATGTAAATGGTTACAATGAAATTCTTATTTATTTAATTTGTGGTAAATAAATTTTAATAGTATATTATCTTAAAATAAATGTTTAGATAGAGATAAGTTATTTACCATTTTATTGTGTTTAAAACTTAGAGAAATTTAGTTTTTAGTTAGAGGACCCTAAGAGGGAGCCTCACATGTGGTATTGGAGCCTAGGTTCAAAATCTGGACCTTGAAGCCTACCTAATATATATATATATATATATATCTTACAAACAAATTTAATTATATTAGAAACCAAAGTAAATTGAACTATTAAATTATTAAATGACATTGACCATAAATTTCAATGATTTTTTTATTTTTTTATTTTTTTATTTTATTTTTTACTACTAAAACGATTTGAGAACTTTTATGTCAAATAGAAGTAAAACTGAGATCCATTAAAATATCACATACTAAAGGATAAAACAGATTGCGCTGCTTGGACTTGAACATCAATGGCACTGCCCGGACTTGAACCGGGGACCTCACTCCAACAACGCAATAAGTGCCAATAGGGCTTGAGTGTTGACAAAAGCCAATAGGGATACAATCATTTCTATGGGAATGTATGTTTAACTTCCATTGGGAAAGGAATTCGTGCACTATTTGTCTTGGCAAAGGCCAATATCAAGGGTTTCACTGTCAGAAAACTTGGGGTCACACCTTCTTGAATCAGGATTCGCAGGAGCTTGTAAGCTTGTCCACTCTAGTAGAATCATGTAAGTTATATGTTTAGGAGCCAGCCCATCCTTCTTAAAATCCCCATAAACCTCGAGTGCCAAATCCAATTTATTGGTTCTAACCAATGCATCAAGTATCTTGTTATAAAAAAACACTAGGTTTAATCCCAAACTTCTTCATTTTTTATATGAAAAATGAACCCTCAAACCCCTACCATCAATTGATTTTATAAATTATCTTATGGCATCTCTCATTCTCTGCTATTCTGGTCACAAGATCAAGTTGTTCCTCTGGCAGCAATGAACCCTTCTCTATATGCCAAGTATAGGTAGTTCGGGCCACAATTTTGAGAAGGAACCCCTTAGCATTCCCTAGAGATATCAGAGGCTAAATTGTGGGTTTAGTGTAATTTCTGGGAAGAAAACAGAGGGACAAATGAGATGCATTCACCGTGTCTACTCATCAAATCGAATCATCATGTAGCAACATTAATACACATCAAAATCGAGCATATTTCTTGTCTATCGGTGGGTGAATTTCTGGCCTATGGGAACGTGGGATTTGGTGGATAGTTTCAACAATCTACCAGTGGGGGAATCCTCTATTTGCATGTGGACACCTACATCCAAGTGTTTGTTAAAATTCCGCTATCAACTTCATCATTGATTTGAATTCTATTTGTTGTAGCAAGTGTACTCATAGCCAGGGTTTGGAGCACAAGACTTGTATTAAGTTGTGGTATGTACTTGTTCATCACCTTACACACACACACACACACACACACACACACACACACACATGTTATGTGATCCCGCTGTCCAAACTTTGCATACTTGCAAATTTGATTTCCAGGTTATGTTATATTCATGATTGAGTAGTTTCTACCACTGGATATGCATGCTAATTTGACATAACATTGAGCAAACTTTGATTAGTGAATTGACAAACATATAGAAGCTAAAGGGTTGGATTTACTGGACTGATAAATCTGTTGCCATAGATTATTTTTAGATTTGTTCTTCTCATGTTCAACATCTCTACAGAGTATAGTCTATGAAAACATATTTGTTCATATTAAAAGTCATGTGTATACATTAAAACCATATATTGAAAACAACTTCGACATCTTTGTATATATATATATATATATATATTTATATTTATAACTGTGTTTACTTCTATACTTACTATTGTAAATATATATTTTGGTTAAAAGTATTTCTATTTTACAACTCTAGATGTAGTAACAAGGATTTTCACGTACCCTAGGTAATACCCTGTGTTTTGACAAAAGAAAATTCAGATAAGTGTGAAGCACGTGGTAAAACATGCAGATAATTTTTTATGCACTTGCATCTTTACTCAGTTCCAAATGATAAATGTAGAGGCACAATAGATAACCAATTTCACTATTCAGATAACATCAAAATACCTTTATTTTATTGTACTAAAGCAATACTTTCACATGTAATAGTGGAAAACCTAATTCATAATAACAATGAAACTAATGAAATATTTTCTACTCACCATTATTGCTTTGAATCTCCTGTAAAGAGCTTCTTGCAGTCTTGAGTAGGCCTTCTATATGTGAAACAAGTGCATTTTGCAAGGCCACCTCAATAGTTTCAAGAAATAAATATAGTCGCCTTAAAATGCTTTCAACAAAAGGTATAGTTACTTCATTGAAGGAAATGCAAGCTTTGAAAAAACTTGTAACTTGCATTTATTGGGACCCTTTTGCCACCTTTGAGGCTCTAGCAGCTAAATAATTACTTGAATGTGCCAAAGGTTCCTTAAAAGGGTCCATTTTGCTGAAGGTTGCATGACAATCAATTAAAAAATATAAATGTTGCTCTAAATCACCTCCAAATTCCATCAGGTGGACAAAGTGTTTTACGGTGTCAGTGATCTGCTTACAATCATCTTCACCACTCAAGCTATCTATGGAGTCATGAAGAACCTTAGAAACTTCAAATAGAAATTGCCTCGTAATATGATCTCCAATTCTTTGGCTACTCTTAGAAATATGAGTAAGTATATGCTTGCAAATAGAAACACGTGTGTTGCCATAAAGAACATCCACGATGTACACAAAATGATCCAAAGAAAGAACATATGTTAGGTTAGTGAAGTGTGAAATCAACTTGAGAATGATTGACTCTAAACTTGCAAGTTTTGCATCATCGACTACAATTCCTCTTACATGCTTTGAAATATCATCTAAAATCATGCTCAATTTATCTTCCATGTTATTTTGAAGAATATGATCAATATACACATCCATAACCATCAAATACTTGTTTGCATCTGAATATTGAGTAACCACCTCCAACACCTCATTCAATATGGTAAGGCGTAGTTTCCTTGGTGGACTACACTCACGGAGTTTAAACCCAAGCAATCTATAATTCAAATACTGGGCCATTGAAAGGTCTATAGAACTTTCTACAAGTTTAAGTAACCCCAAGGCATGAGTACTAACAAATGTTGTCGGTAATTGCTTCAACAAGAAATGCACCAAAACAGAAACTGGATGAATGGTTGAGTTGGTTTCCAATCATTTGAATTAACCCCAAAATCTCTTAAAAGTTGAATAATCCTCTCCTGATATGCACGATTGAAAATGCATTTAGTAATCCATTCAATTACATGTTCCATCAAGCGGACATACATTTGTTTTTCATGATAAGGCTTCATCATTTTTGGTAACTAGATTGCCTGAAAGAACCCTTTGAAATAGTGTGATATAATCACTAAGTGCTCTGATGAGAAAACCTTTTCCGTAAGGAATCAATGCTTGTGCACAAAGATCCAAGTACAAATGAGCAAATGCAGAGGCTAAGGGATTTGCTAACCCTCTAATCATCAAACTCAATCATTGGCAACCATTCAATGGATTCTCATCCAAAAATGTCGGGAACAGAAAATAGCCAATTCCAAGTATATTCAAGGAAGTAGTTCTCGAATAGAACCAATCTTGTAAAACCAATTGTTACATGTTTCTTTAGCCTCATGCAAAACATTGATGCATGTGAATCCTTCAGGTAAAAGTCGTATGATACTTCCCTCATCATCAAATTCTGCCTTTCTTTTGATATGTTTCTTAAAAAAGAGTGGAAACAAACTGAAAAATATGGACATTGTATGTGCTGAGCACATACACAAGCCTAGAGACAGTGAAGGAAGTGAGAATGAAGATGGCAATGTAGATGGTGCAGATGAGGACTTCTTACAAAATGTTACAAATGGAGAGTCAAAACAAGTAAAACAATGCTCCAAATTAGATCATCACTCTAGCAATAAGGATACCAGTGTTCTGTTTTGAGATCATAATAAATTGAGATCTAGGAATGAGGATGAAGGGGATGATGCATTTCTAACCAAAAAGAGGCCAATTGAAGATGGGGACACTGAAGCTACAAGTTGGCAACAAGAATTTTGAAAAAAAAGGAAGGAAAAAGAAACTTAAGATCAATATCAATAGGCTTGTTGGCTAGCGTTTTGTCTCTAATGAGGAAGGAAAGGCCTTGCCCCATCGGCAACATTTTCCAACAGACAGGATGGAGGTGATGAGGAAGATCATACCACAGGTACATGTTTATTTCTTTATAACAGATACTGGAGAATTTATATTATAAAGGGTTGGAGCATAGTTGAACAACGAAGTGTACATAGAGATATCTGTTATGAATGTCCAAGAAAACTAAATAGACATAATATGCCAAAAACAAAGTTTTTAAGTACATTCGCAGTTCTAGCCTTCCAATTTTTTTTTGGCTGGTATATGTCCTAAAAAAAAGGATGTTTAATATTATTATTGAATGACAGATCCATATTGATAAATGAACAACTCAGTTACTCACAAAACATTAACTACAAAGACATTGACTGAATTGAATTAGGCTTTGGTGTGGTCTTAGGATCGTGATAACATTAAAGCAAAGTCATCATTGTATTTTCTCTTTGGCCTCTTTCATATTTTCGTTAAAATGTACTATATATACTCTTCCAATTGCTACAACAACAACATCACATTCAACTGTAAATATTTTTTCAGTGTTCACATCCTCTTGTGTTTGAGGCAACCCCAAAACAGAGTCCATGGTAACATCAGCCCATGGTTTATTCAACACAGGCAAAGGCTTTTGTAAACCAGTGCTTTGCTATCCTCTGCAATTTAACAAACCTTGCGAGCAACAATAAAGTTATTCACATCTCTTGTTGTGGCCAACGAAACCTTCAACCAAAAAAACCTTCAACTCACTTAACTAAATGCTTTATTTTTCCGAAAGCTTCCTCTCAACCCACTTGAATCTAATTTTTGGATCAATTTCTCTTCATTGATCTAGCCAGAATACATAATTGTCTATCTTTAGACAAAAATCCATCTACCAACAAATATTCTTCAAAACTGCTTCTAGTGTTGAATTGGTTGGTAGGATTCGAAACCCTTTTTCCAAAATAGGCATAATTTACGTAATCCTTTTCTATTACATTTAAGCTAATTGTCTAGCATAAGGAAAAATCCATCCACCAACAAATATTCTCCAAAAGTGCTTCTAGTTGTGCCTCTTCAATTACATTAAAGCCCATGGTTCAGTTTGCATAGTTATAATTAAATGGCAACCCTACTTAAAGTTTCCAGTGTCCACAACAACATTGCATTTCTTATTATATGTTGAATAACAAAAGTGACAATTTGAAATAATGGGAACCAATTGCCATGTCCATGTTATAATTTTCTTGGGAATTTATATACCATAGTGCTTGATGATTTGGACAAAACGAAATATTTACGCAGGAAATAATGCTGCCAATATAAGGTTTTTGAATGACATCATATATTTCTTTACCACAAGTGTTATATTTTCTTTTGGCATCAATTTTGTTAAAATGTTCTACAAGCCTACATGTCCGAGTCTGACTCAATACTAATCCAACTGCTACAGAAGAAGCATCACAAAACATCCAATGCTATATAAGTGGGGATATACACCATTTAAGTCCAATATTGTATATCCCAACCTATACAACATTTAATGCATTGTTGCATGAGGCATATGGTTGTCCCTTTTTGGGTAGCTAAATACCTTTTTCCAATGTTACTCCATCTAAATGTTGAGATTTGGTGCAATCTGTTAAGGCTGCAGCTATGCCAGAAATGTTTAATAAATCTTTTCTAAATATTTACTTATCAAATGAAACTTCTTAACTCTGCTTTACTTTCTAGAACAGGGCATTCAAGTATGGCCTTGATCTTCTTTGATCCATGCTCAGTGTATCTACTAAAATTGAATTTCAAAGTACTAAAGGTTCGTCTTTTCTTTGTAAGACTCGTTCTTTTC
The DNA here is from genome assembly GCA_000404065.3 of Pinus taeda. Lineage (NCBI taxonomy): Eukaryota > Viridiplantae > Streptophyta > Pinopsida > Pinales > Pinaceae > Pinus > Pinus taeda. The sequence goes on along the minus strand of APFE030750876.1, from coordinate 27,032 downwards.
AAGATTGATTATGATTTTTTTTTTAATAGAAGTGATCTAGATATTAATTCGTGTTTATCCTAACAATTATTATTATGAAATTAGACAAAAAAAAAATTCAAAGCGTAGTATAAGTACCTAGTTTTTTGTTCTTATAAATGTACTGGGGCTGTATATCAACACAAACAACATAAACAACTATTCATACAAACCATTCTTGGTTTTGAATCCTGTATTCCACTCATATTCTTCTCGAATTCAGATTCGGTAATATCCACTCCTCAGATTTTGATCTCTTCGAGTACAAAGCAAGGGCATAAACTAAAAACAAGAGACCATGATCAGGGTTGAATTACATTGACCTTTAACACAATCTAATCATGCTTATTGAGAAGCTATAAGAGATTAAAAATGCATGAGTTCGAATATATGATATTCTCGTCACCTTAAGGATTAACATAAATAAGTAAACATAATATAGGTTTGATAAATATGCACTGGTCTTTACTGCTCTGGATATCATGGTTTATAATTTTGATGAGCATTGATTAGAGATTAATATGCATCAGTTTAAATGTCAAATATTTTCATTTCTTAGAATACTGATATAAGTATGTGTATTGAATCCTATGGATCATAAAAAGTATTAGCATGAATGGGATGAGCACTTAAAAGGTTTACACAATGCACATATGTTTTCTGCTTGGACTTGGTTGCCTATTTTTGGTTGATGTAACAATTTGAAGAGCACCTGCTAGGTGTGTGCAACTGTTTTATTTTGTTTACACCTTCAGTTTGGATAATGTGGTTGTCAAGTAAGCATATTTTGGCCTGATGAGGCAACTCACACAATGGAAAATTTGCAACTAATTGTGGCATTCTGAGTTCTAATTCATGGTTATAAATATGCAAAGAATGGCCATGACTGTAAATGAGTGTTATAATTATATATTGGGTCTATTACTAGTTCAAACTCCTTATGCCACTTATTTCTTTTCTTATAAAGAAATCAACCTTGCTCTCAACTTGAAGGCAAGAGTGAGGTTGTTGGTACCAGGCCAGCTTACAGAGTCACCGACTGTACATGTCTTGCTAATAACATTAGCATCCAATTTCCCCAAGACTTGTATTCATCACGCTATCATGCATGGATAAAGAAATGGTGCAACAATTTGAATGGTTTAATATTGAAATTTAAAAGCAACATATCGTTAGGCGCCTGGGCAGTGATATGACCATAATTTTTTTTTGGAATACAAACATCGTAAGATTAAAGTGATAAAGTATAGAAACAGGTAATAAAACACTTGAAAGACAGACGATGCAAATTATTCATTAAATACAGATTTAGGATGACCTAAATTCCATACTGCTCAAAGAGGCTGAAAGAAGTGTCAAACATAAAATATGTCGTAACATAGGGTTTGATAGTTCAGGCATCACTTGATGGACCAAGTTAAGATACAATGGGACAAGTCTAACCCAAGATCTACTACCCGGGAGGATGAAAAGACTATATGTTACAATTACCCCTCACTTTTGACCATTTATGATGTCCATTTTGACTTAGATAGCTTATGCTAAGGCTCTATTTTGCAGTTCCATGTTATTTATTTTTGAACGCTATGTAATATTGATGCATTTAGTTGGACATGTGAAACTACTTATGTAAATTATTACATGGATTAGGTATTGATGATTGAAATGTTCGATGTATGACCTAATGTATGACTTACTTGGTTATGATTTATCTAGTACATGACTTATTAGAGTTATTGTTGTTTCATGTATGGCTTAAGTGGATATGATTTATCTCATGAATGACTTAGTGAAATTATGATTTATCTAATGTAATATTTATTTCCAGTATGACCTACAAAATTGATAGGTGGATACTAGACTTAATAATATGATGTTTAAAAGCACATATCTATATCTATTTTTTTGTTATATATATGCATGGATGAGAACTAACCCGCAGATTGGAAAGAACCATATGATAACCAAGATCTACTCTTCCATTGGGGAAGGTCGAGACATCCGATGAGGAAAGGTATGGAGTACATTGTTCTATTGCATTTGGTATCTACTAGATATGCACTCTTATGACATGGGTAAAATGTAAATGAGAAGTGGCAAGACTACCGGGCTAGATTATTCGATGACAAGTATCCAACCAGCGCTGTAGTGTGGTCCATATTAGGTTGTTGACCCTATTTTTAACGAGGGGTGGAGGTATTTCCCATTGTGTAACCTCCAAACCTGGAATCCTGGGAGGGCAGTGATGGACACGCTCCCCTAGACGTGTGATGATGATTGCTAGTTGGTGTTGACCCTAGTTGTAAGGAGGGGTGGAGATATTTCCCACTGTGTAACCTCCAAACCTGGAATTGTGGGAGGGAAGTGATGGACACGCTCTCCTAGACGTGTGATGACGATTGCTAGTTGCCTGCTGGGGAAGTTAGGTCGATATAGTCGACGCTTCTGCCATATTGGTTTTATCAGTGGTTAGATTAGTATAGCCAATGCCATAGTATATAATAGCAGAGGTTGGATAGGGTGGGAATGGAAGTAGGTTAGGAAGGACAGGAGGATATATATTAGTTGGAGACTCTTGATGGGAAGTGGTACCATTGCCTGACTTATTAAATTTTACTACTATAACTCTCTCTCTATTTTGTTATGCCTTATTGTCAAACTGCTTTCGAACTCCTTGTATATTTTTTACTCTAACTTCAGAAGGAAGTTTTCTGAAGGAGGGGTGTATGTAATGCCCTACTTAATATTATCATGCAAATTTTATTAGTGTCTAAATCACCTGAAAATATTGACTTATGATTATCAAGAAATATTGGTACATACCTACATTTGTGGAATTGTAAATTTATCTACTGATATAAATTATTTATTGTTATTATTCAATTCCCAACTTGTCTTCTCAAATTTAATCTGGGATAGGATATGGTCTCATTCCATTATTCCAATTTAAATATCCATATCCCCAAAAATGTCCTCTCAAAATCTCCTTGGGAGAAGATATGGTCTTCCCCAATTAAGTATCAAATTAAATATCCATATCTTATCCCCAAAATGTCCTCTCAAATTTACTTGGGAGAAGATATGGTCCTCCCCAATTAATTACCAAATTAAATATCCATATCTTATTCCCAAAATGTCCTCTCAAATTTAATTGGAAGAAGATATCGTTCACCCCAATTAATTACCAAATTAAATATCCATATCTTATCCCCAAAATGTCCTCTCAATTTTTCTTGGCAGAAGATATGGTAAGAAAAGTCAAATGAAAGGATGAGGGGGTAGTTATGACATTAATGATAGGTGGTTGAGGTGGATGGGAGGAAGATGCATAAAAGGGGAAGGATGATGAGAGGAGAGGGGGATCCTTGGTCTTGGTTTGGTTGTGGTGTTGGAGGATTTTGTTTTGGGAGGAATGTGGAGAAAAAGAGAAAACAAGAGAAGGAGAATGGTTGTTTAACTTGGACACACTACATCTGGTTGGAATTGGGCTCAGAGGGCTAGGGAACCTATGGAGGTTCCCTGGGCTAGGAAATACTACCTAATTGGCTGGGAGGTAAATCTAGTCGAGTAGTCAAAAGGTGCATCCCCACAGAGTCAGAAGCTTAGGATCATCTCAACTAAGCTATTGGAACATGTATTCCTCTATTTATTGATTACTTAGGTAAATGGTTGCAATGAAATTCTTACTTATTTAATTTGCGGTAAATAAATTTTAATGGTATATTATCATCAAATAAATGTTTAGATAGAGATATTTAAAACTTAGAGAAATTTAGTTTTTAGTTAGAGGACCCTATGAGGGAGCCTCACACTACCTACACCGTGAGGGATTTTTTCATCCCAACCTCTCAGCTTTACTGTGTATCCCTCCATTACCAGTCAAGGGATTCCTATGCCTATGAGGTCTCGACCCTCTGGGCTTTACCGTGTATCCCATCCTGAGATTCCTAGGACCAATCAAGGGTAATCACCACTAAGCTTTGTTGTGTATCCCACTATTCAGTGGTCAAGGGATTCCTAGGCTCAATTGAGGTGTTCACATTCAGGCTTTACCGTGTATCCCATCCCAAGATTCCTATGCTTGTGAATATTCCTGGGACCACCCCACTTAGCTTAGAGTCCATCTGACAATCCAGCTCAACCACATACAAAAGAACCCATCACACCATGGATATCCAGAAACAACAAGGCTAGGCTAAAAAAATCTGTCACACCTGGAAAAACCCATGCCCATGATTAAAAGAGAACTAAGAGCACACATGCATAACCATGCATGCTAAATCTAGTAGGGAAATCACACATACAAATCAATACCTATAAATAATCCCACTATAGCTGCTAGGTCCTGCTCTTCCTTGTTTGATTTTTGCTTCCTCTTGCCTTCTTTGCTTTTCTTGATCCAATGTTGCTCCAAGAAAAATATAAGTGTCCAAGAGTTTGAGAGAGAAAATAGAGAGAAAGCTCCAAAAATGAACTTACAAAAGGTTTGAGAAAAAATCTTCCAACTAATCCTCAGGAGCCTTTCATTAATGAGGTCTCTGTTTTCTTCATTTTCCATTATTATCCTTCAATTTCCTTCTCACATGCAACCTATGACTTTTCATCTTCCTTTTCTCCTATTTTCCATTATTTTCATAAATAAATTGCCAAAAATGCCATTTTTCCTTTCCAAAGCCTTTGCCATTTCCTTTTCCATTTTCCTTTATCCATAATAACCAAAACTAACACCCACTAGGATGCTTTTCCCACCATTCAACTAGGAATACATGTCCCATGACCTTGGTCTTATTTTTTCCTTTATTAACTTTTACATGGAATTTTGAACAACGTTGTTATAATAACCTCCCCTTGGGGGAGCACCATCCTCGGTGTTCAATGACACCTACAACCAGTAAGACCGCAGAAAATAAAAACATAATTCCTATGGAGCTTTATAACACAACTCGTTTCCGTATTTACAATTACAACTGTTAAAACATGATAAACATATCATTTACTGGAGCTTTATAACATAGCTCATTAAAATATTTACAATAACAACCACATATACTCACACGCATTTGCTTCAACCAACAAAAAAACATATTGCCTATGGAGCTTTATAAATCTAGCTCGATACAATATTTACAATAATATACATATGCACATATGTACATTTTCTCAACTAGCAACAAAAGGATGCGATACTCATATCAGAAACAAGGGAATCTAGAGGCTTACAACTCCACCATCAAAAGTATTACTAGGATTCACCTACTTCCCAGGAAGTCCAGAATCCATTGCCAAATTCAAAGCTACATCTAATGTCCAATGCTACAATCTTGCACTGTTGTCCTCTCAGTGAACAATTACCACCTCATTGTTCTAAGGAACACTCCCAATGTGCATATGATTCCATTTGGAAATGATAATGACCAAAAAAAATCCATCCCCAACCTTCCCTTCTATGCTACACAGTCCCTCAAGGAATCCGATCACCCCCTTTTGTGTAGTCAATCACCTTCCAATTTCCCGAACATCTCCTATCTCGAGCGATCCATCCCTTGGTAAGGATTTTTGATCTAAATTAGATCATTATATTGTTTTTCATTCATCTCGATGCGTTTGGAGTGGAAAAAGTGGAGGAATAAGCTCACGAGACCATTTTTACCAGCGGGACCCAATTTGGCGAAACAGGGACAACCTATGCCCTAGCCACAACACAAGGAGGCAAGAATAATCCGAGGAAGGAGGTATGTTTTCGGTTCATTATAGGGTCCGAGTTGCTGTCATGAATGCCGATTGTGCTAGATGTTAGGCCGAGCCCTTAATTGCTAAAACACTGCTGGTTTGACACATGTTTGGGCACTGTTTTGGGAGACCGAAGACTACAAGTTGTTGTGTGCTAGGCTGTAGGCCATAACACCACAACAAGGCTTGCGTAGGAGCTAATCAAGGACTGATATACATCTTAGGCAACAACGTAGATAAGGAGGTGTCTACTAAGGGTGTGACACAACATTTAAGGAGACTATTTGTGGATTGATGGAGGAGTTTAGGGATACAACAAGTGCCCTAACCAAAACAATCACAAACTACAGTGTGCAAACTGATTTGGAGTAGTGTTTTGGAGGAGCATTGGGTCAAAAATGTTGACCATAATTGGATCAGATTTGGAGCAGTTTATGGGAGCTAATTTGGAGGCTTGTTTGAGTGACCATAAGCCTTCATCGATGTAGATTCCGTAGTGTAGTATTCAGTGCCATTGATCTGGTGGAGGGTAGTGTGTTGGGTAGCCCAAAGTATCCCTAGAAGAGCTATCTTGAAGTGACAAAGATAAGCTAAATATTTGGTGAAGTTTGGTGTTGAACTGCAAGACCTTGATGGACAAAGGTGACTGCTAGCCTGACAATTTGGAGCTTAGGAATTTTCCAACCCAGAGAGAAGATTGGATCAACCCATGTACATGCAATAAAAGTGACTTGTAGTAGTGTTAGGTGGAAACCCTCCTAAAGTCTCGATGTGTTGTCTTTTGAAGGACTAAAGGGAAGCTAGTGAGTAGTACAGGTACGAAGGACCGATATGACAAGATACGACATAGAAGCGACATTGATGTTTGTCATTGTATCTTGTATACCATAGGCTGTCGTATTATTCAGATTTGGTTTAATATAACAAAGATTTGGGTTGTACATTATTGTACAATTTTTTAAAAAATTGTTCATACTTGTGCATGTGTGATTTACTACTTTATATTTTCCACTGTGCAAAGTAGTTCTGGTTGATATTATTGGTTTGGTAGTATTAATGATTTTAATATTATAACCTAGAACCAAGATCGTGGAAAATCAACATTGTATCAAAGCATGTCTAAGCTACTTTGGAAGTCAATGAATCAGAGTTCTGCACAATGACGTACAATTTAAGAGCGAGTTGGTCACATTGTAGGTGACAATGTCAAAGTTGCAGCCAGGTTTCCATTATGAGGATAGGTTGGAGGGGTTGTCCAAATATATTCCTTGGAAGGAAAGGATTAAGTTGGTCTTATAGGTCGATAAGACCTGGGAGTTCACCAAGAAAGGGATCAAGAAGCCAAGTGAATCTAAGGAGCTGGAAATATATGAATATTTGGATGTGAGGGCGAGATTGATCATCCTAGATGGTGTGAAGGATGCCCTAATACCTCATTTTTTTGGGAAGAAAAATGCACATGAGATGTGGATGGATCTTTAGAATTTGTTCCAAAATAAGAAAGAGAACCAGGTACTGTGACGTGATTGTCTCAAGTCAAAGATGAGATTGCTATCATCGATGTGGCTATCTCAGATGGAGATATGGTAAGGATTTCCTTGAAAGGTTTCACTGAGGAATGGAAGACCTTCATCTAAGGGACTGTTGCTAGGGATACGCTGCTAGACTAGGATAAGCTGTGGGATGACTTCATTTAGGAAGAGTTGCGAGATGAGGATATTCATCCAAAGAAGATGTCTTTTGATGATAAAGTGGCACTTGTAGCATGAAAGAAGGGTAAGCAAAATAAGGACTTGAGTAAAGTCAAGTGTTTCAACTATGGCAAGATGGGTCATTATTTGTCGAGATGTCTGATGAAGAAGAAGGGAGATGATGAAAAGAGGGAAGGAAAGAAGGTTTTCGGTATCGCCACTTCAACTGAGATAGATGATCTCATTATGATATTGGAAGAGGAGGACTTTGCTACGATTTCTCATTTATCACAGGTTACTATCAATGAGGATGGATGGTACATGGACAATGGTGCGATGAAGCATATGACAGGGTCACAGAAGGTTTTTGAGACTGTAGCTGAATGAGACTCGAAGTTGCACATGGTGTTGGGTGACAAGATTTAGTTGGAGATCCGAGGATCGAGAGTTGTGACATTCAGGATGGAGACAAGACGTGTCATGTGGGTCCAGGATGTACTGTTTGTACTAGGACTCAAATATAGCGTGATTTCCATCTCAATGATCGAGAGGAAGGGGTTTGAGGTATTGTTCCAGGATGGGAAGGCAAGACTCAGGCCCAAAGTCTTTAATTTTGATGGGATTGTACTCAAAGTTAGAGAGCACGATCTCTACAGTTTGAGGGGAAAGCCTATGGATCATGGAAAGAAGCAAGTGGAGTAGGTGCAGGTTCTAGAGAAGCAGTAGTGGGTGTAGGCTTCAGAGGAACAAGTACACGTTTTTGAGAAGAAGGTACACTTTCCAGAGAAGAAAGTATAGGTTCCAGAGACTCAGAGGGAGTCGAGTTTGAGAGGGAGATTGCATATTCAGAAGGAGAATTTGCAACCCAAGAAGAGTGCGCAGTTTATGGGGAAAAAGGGTGCTCCTACAACTAATAAGAAGTAATCATGGAGAGAGTGGAAGATGTTACATGAAAAGAAGAAGAAGCAGGATGCTTCCAGTGACATTGACACTTCTGAGAAGGGCATAGTTCAACATACAAGGATTGCTGCGATTATGAGCACTAGGCGTTAGGAAAGTGTTGTGAGTAGTGATGATTATGATTAGATACTTTCTAGTCTTGGAAATAACTCCCTCGCTAAGAGGGAGTGTTTATTTTTATAGCTTGGGAGGTACTCCAAGCCCTAGGGTTCAAGGTTTGGAGGGAAAAGTGCCACAAGGGTCACTTGTGGGCTTGGAAGCCAAGTATGGGGTTTTGCACCAAAATGTGTTTTGGGCATTTCCGGGGGTACATTTCTATATGTGATGGCATGATACGAGAGAGGGCGGAAAGGAGAATCCAACGTATCGATAATCATCAAATTATGTGTTATAGAAGTGGAGAAATGAATGTTTGAAGTTGAAAAATAATTATTTGGTATTCAAGTCATGTAGGCTTGAAGTAAAATTGTCCAAAAGACATGTCTCTTCTTAAATTTGCGGAGCCCCTCATTTGAGTATAAATAGAGGGTGAAGGAGGGGAATTTTCTCATCCAACAAGTGCAACACTATCTCTAGAAGAAGACTCGTTGGAGGAAGGGACATCCTATGCCCTAGACGCAACACAAGGAGTCAAGAACAATGTGAGGAAGGAGATCTATTTTGGGTTCATTACAGGGTCCGAGTTGCTGTCATGAAGGCCGAGGGTGCTAGATGTTAGGCCAAGCCCTTGAGGGTGAAAACACTACTGGTTTGACACTTGTTTGGGCACTTATTTGGGAGACCGAAGGCTACAGGTTGTTGTGTGCTAGGCCGCAGGCCATAGCACCACAAGAAGGCTTGCGTAGGAGCTAGTCAAGGATTGATAGACATCCTAGGCAACAACGTAGATGAGGAGGTTTCTCATAAGGGTGTTGTGCAACCTTTACATAGACTATTTATGGATTGGTTGAGGAGTTTAGGGTTGCAGCAAGTGCCCTAACCAGAACAGTCACGAACAACAATGTGCAAAAGGATTTGGAGCAGTAATTTGGAGGAGAGTTGGGTCAAAGAAGTAGACCATAATTGGATTATATTTGGAGCAACATGTGGGAGCCAATTTGGAGGTTTGTTTGAGTGACCATAAGCCTTCATCAGTGCAGATTCTGAAATGTAGTATTGATATGGTGGAGGGTAGTGTTTTGGATAACCCAAAGTAGCCCTAGACGAGCTATCTTGAAGGGACGAAGAGGAGATTAAGATTGGGTGAAGTTTGGTGTCGAAGTGCAAGACCTTGATGGACAAAGGTGACTGCTAGCTTGGCAGGTTGGAGCTCAGGAATTGGCCAACCCAGAGAGAAGATTGGATCAACCCGTGTACATGCAGAAGAAGTGACTTGCAGTAGTGTTAGGTGGCAACCCTCCCAAACTCTCGATATGTTGTCCTTTGAAGGACTAAAGGGTAGTTAGTGAGCATTATGGGTGAAAAGGACTAACAAGATAAGATACGACATAGAAGCTGCAACGACGTTTGTCATTGTATCTTGTATAAAATAGACTATTTATTATTCAAATTTGGTTTAATATAACGAAGATTGGGATTGTACATTATTGTACATTTTTTTTTTTAAATTGTGTATACTTGTGCATGTGTGATTTACTGCTTTATATTTTCCGTTGTGTAAAGTAGTTATGGTGGAGATTCTTGGTTTGGTAGTGTCAGTAATTTTAATATTCTAACCTAGACCCAAGATCATGGAAAATCAACACCAAGGACCAGCTAAGAAGCCACTCAAGGTGTTAGCTATGGATGATAAACCACATGCATAAGGTTGCTTGTTGAGAGGGTGTTGATAAACCACCTAGGGTGTTTGCTGTGGGCCGATAACCCTCTCTTAGAGTGATTGAAATAGTTGATAAACCACCTATTGTTGTGAATTCTATTGTGCTTGACCAGATGATAAACCACCCAATGTCATATGTATTTCCTATCCTCTATGTGCTGAAGATGGCTTTCTGCTAAGTCCGTTGAAAATAAATTCCCCTTATATCGTGGATCTAGCTCAAGGGTGACTACTATAAGTGATTCTAGCTACAGTAGGTCTATGGTTGGGTGGAAAATTAATGTTGCATCTTCAGTTTTCCTTTTTTCTATATTTTAAATAAAATTCTTTGAGCCGAGAACTATGAAATCAAAGAATTTCTTTGTGGAAATTGACATGTAGCTCTTAATGATGTCACGTTGTTGTGTAATGCTTGCGCATGAACTTGTTGATTGTAATGCATGAATGCTTGTGTTTCTTTTTATGAAATGTTGTTCTCTCTCTCTCTATGCTAAATGTATGGAGTTTTCTATTTACTAGTTATGGAGTTCATTTTGGGTTGAATGGTTCCAAATTACAACATGAGATTCCCTCTTCCTTGTGTAAAATGAGAGGTTGATTTCCTAATTATTTTCCTAAGGATTGGGTTATTCCTATGTTCACTCTAAACCTACAGATTTGACAACATACCTATGTATAGAAAGAAAGGCAATCCCTAATAAAAACAAATGGAATGCCTATGTTAAAGCAATTTTGCCATCATGCCTTATTGTGCAAATTTGTAAGCTCGGGAAGGATAACACTATTTTATTTTATTTTATGTAAACTTGCAAATACATTTTTTTGTAGGCTGCAGGACAAGAAGGGCCAAGGTAGTGTAAGCACTTAGGAGAGATAAGTTTAGGGCACATATATATATGAATATATATGCATAGATGCTTAGGTGTAAACCCTTCTTCATAGTGATTGGAGGCTGGACTGACTTCTATCTAAAGCTTAGAAGGGATAGATCGATAAGGACACACACATATTTACATATGTTGTGGGCTTGGATGTCCAGGAAATGGATCTATTAGATTTCTCTTATAAAATATTCAAAGGTAAGAAATGTATGGGATTTGAAATCCTAGACCTCAGAGGAAATATGCCTTGAACTTCATACATCCATGTGGTTGGGTTCCATGACCAAAGGAGAAAGTGATGCATTAATAGGGCTATTGATCTCCTTGTTGAGCTCGCACCATCGTATGAACTTAGAGGTAAGGCACCCTAGAGGTTTCAAAGTGAGGCTCTATTGGGAACCTCCAAGCTTGCATTCTTGGGATGACCAATAATTTGGGCCACTCGACTACATGTTACAACAAGGAATAATTATTCACATTATAAGGAATAAAATTCTGGGCCAGTTCATTTGTGAATCCCTACGATGAAACAAGGAACCCAAAACATCCATGTTACCCAGACGTTTAGAGACAAAGGTGTCACCCCGGCACGTCCACATCGGCGAATTCTTGTTTTTCACAATGCAATCTTGTTAGGATTTCATCCCCAAGATGGTGTGGTAGGAGTGGGGCCCCTCCAATAAGTTTGGGTGTTGTATTGTATTTGATACCATAGGGAACTATATTATGGGTGTACGTGGATGAATCAAGTAACCCCAACAATTTCAATCGAAGGTGTCCTAGAGTTTGGCAAAGGGACTCCAAGGGAAACTTTCCAGATTCTATTCCTGGGATGACGTTGTATTGTGGGCCCATTCATTTGTGACCCATGCGAATGATTTAGTTCTCCAAGTAGGTTGATGTGGCGGCACAACCAGGTGGAACCTTCACGTAACCTGGGAGGATTCTTTCTTGGCGGTTCTAATGGGGGACTCCAAAGGAAATACCGAGATTTTATTTTTGGGATGATGTGGAATAGGGAGGTCCACCCTTATAATGTATATCTATAGACATGTGCATCTCATGAAGTATGGAAAGGACATGAATGAGTTGACAACAGATAAGTGATGACTTGGAGGGCCACGTGGGCACCATGTGGGGAACACATGAGAGTCATGCGGTCAATTGATGACATTGCATGTGGATATTGGTAGAGTCTTTAAATGGCTATATATTTTTTATCAGGGGATCAGATTGAGGCAAAGTATATATTATTGGAAAGCTCTCAACGAGACGAACATAATGACATTGTCCATAATGGTCTGATAAACAATAACAAAAATTTAGACCCCATTTCTATAATTGGAACCTTAGAGGTCGGGTCATCTGAGTAACTTCCTTCTTTCTATTTTGGTGGGGGCTAGGGATAGTTAGGGGAGTGTTACAATTAAAATCCATTTTGTTGATCAACATTTGTTGATCAATATATACTTTCCTATAATTCTCTATCTTTACTAAATACCTACTCTTTTCTCTATTGACTGATTTTTGGTGACGCCTAATATATCTATGACCAATCTCAATGCAAAATCACAATTTGCTTTAATATGTATGTTTTTTCAATGTAATTTTATCTAAAAGGAGATGTAACTTGTGCTCTCCGTGAATCCTTCTCTGACTCCGCCTTTCTCATAGTCACTCTGACTCCACCTTTCTCACAGTCACTTCGACCCCACCATATGTATATATCTTGGAGCTCTGACATATAACATATAACACCTCCCACCATACATATATCCTCCTCTTGGTCGTATTACTCCTCAATTATATTACTCTTGGTTGTATTATCTCCCTCCATTACGTTGTAAAAATGATGACCCTCTTGTCTTAGCATCAAAAGTAAGATCCATTATGCATGATATAAAAACCACTGGTGTTGAAATAAATATTTCTCTCATAGCTTATGTCAAGGCACTCTATCCCACCTATTCACATTATCTTGAGTCATTGGAAGTAGGTGGAAACCTTAAGGAGATTACCTTTGACTCCCTTGAGAAGAAGTTTGCTGATTGAGAGAAGGATTTTGGGAATAATACAACTCCTCAGTCTTCTGAATAAGCTGTGTGTCTTTCACATAGAGAGAATAATCATGCACAAGATCCTTCTAGAGGAAGAGGTGGCCGAAGAGGAAGAGGAAGAAGGAATTTAGAGGTAGGGGACAGACAGTTCCAAGGAGAAAAGTCTGAGCTTCATTGCATACGTTTCAATAGAGATGGACATGATGCATCCACATGTAAGTTTCCATGGGACCAAATTGAGTAGGAAAGAATGAAGGCAAAGTTAAAACCAATGACAAAGGGAAAGGTAAAGCACCCAAATTCGCTCACTATGTTGTGGCACACTATAATAATGGAGTAACTGAAGACTTGTTCAATGCTTCACTTGCTTCTTGGAAAGATGATTGGTTGCTTGATTCAGGAGAAACTTTCCACATGACTTTTAGAAGAGATTTTTTTGAAGAATTCACTAACAAATTTGATGGAGTAGTATATTTTGTAGACAAGTCAAAACTCAAGCCATGAAGCTTGGTACCATCAGGCTCAAACTATTGGTCTTCCAGATTTTCTTTTGCATGATGTTTTATATATCCCGGAGCTGAGGAGAAACTTTTTGTCTTTGGTCCACATCTACCAGCAAGGAAACTCCATTAATATATTTGATGTCAAGGTTAAGGTCATAAAAGCATCATATCACACTTGTCATGACAGGGATAGAATAAAAAAGACTTCTGAAGCTGCAAGGTACCTCTGCTCATGCAGAAAAAATTCATACAGTTCTCACTGTGATGAAGATAAATTTACATCAAGTTTTTTTTGGCATGCTATATTTGGACACTTGAACTATGACATCCTTCGTTTGTCGAAGAAAAATGGTGTTACTGGTTTGCCCACAATTCCTAGGAAACTTAAGCAATGTGATTCTTGTATCTTAGGAAAGCACAACAAATAGTATTTTCATGATTCTCATTGTAGAGCACATAGAAAAATTGAACTCATTCATTTTGATTTATGTGTCCCAATGCCTGTTCCTCCTGAAAATGGTAATAAATATATGATGACATTTATTGATGACTACACCAGAATGTGTTGGGTTTATTATTGAAGAACAGTCTGATGCTTTTGAAACATTCAATATTTTTCATGCATGGATTGAAAATGATGCACAATATCATATTGGATCTATTCACACCGATAATGGAAAATAATGCAATTCAAATGAATTTGAAAACTATCTTCGCCACCATGGGATCAAACATCAAACAACTATGCCTTATAATCCCCAACAGAATGGAGTAGTTGAAAGAATGAACAGGATAATCTTAAATATGGTATGTTCCATAATGCATTTCAAGAATGTTAAACTAATGTTTTGGGATGATGTTGTTCTATGTGCCGTGTATAAAGAATTGGTGTCCATCTGATTTATTAGAAACAAGACTCTTTATGAAATGTGTTATGGCCACATTCCTTTGGTGAGACATCTCAGGGTCTTTGATTCCTTCTGTTATGCCTTGATACCTAAGGAACAAAGAAACAAACTCAGTGCAAGGAGTCACAAGTGTACTCAAATACCTCCAAAGCACACCGTCTCTATGATGAAGTCAATAAGAATTTTATAGTAACTAGAGATGTGATATTTCTTGAATCTTCCAAGACTGACAATGTTGTTAAGCAGAAGCTTGATCGCTTGGATATATTTGGACATGTAAAATATTTTCAAGAATTTGATAATGAGATTCCACATCTTGAAGGGGGGATTCCTATATTGGATCAATTTGTAGAATCTTCTTCTGAAGCACTTTCTCGCCCACAAGAATCTCCAACCATTGATGACACTTTGAGTAATGTGATTAAAAAAATTAGGAGACTAAATCTTGTTTCATCCCCAACTTAGTCAACTGAGCAACTTGGGCCATCTCAGAAAGCTCCTCCAAAATATATGACAAAGACAGTTGAAAGTGTTCATCCTGACAAGATTAGAAAGACAGGAACAAGGATCTCTACTAGACAGAATGGAGATGACATATACAATTCTGATTCACTGATTGATATGGATGCTTATTATTATTGTGAACTAAATTTGTCTACAGATTTTGAACCAACTTCCTTCAAAGAAGCCACTTTTCATGATGAATGTATAGAAGCGATGAAGAAAGAATATGATGCCTTGATAAAGAATGGCACCTGGAAGCTAGTTGATCCTTCATTGGGAACCAAACCAATAGGATGCAAGTGGGTCTACAAGAATAAGTATAAAGTTGATGGCTCACTTGAAAAGCACAAAGCCAGGCTTGTGGCAAAAGGTTTTTCACAGAAGGAAGGGGTCGACTAGTAGGATACCTTTTCCCCCACAACAAAATGGGATACCATCATTGCCTTGGAAGCACAAAAGAGTTGGAAAGTCCATCAAATGGATGTAAAAACTACTTTCTTAAATGTAGATCCGAAAGAGAATGTTTTTATGTCCCAACCATAAGGATTTGTTGTTAAGGGTCAGGAACATAAAATATGCAAGCTTGTAAAATCCTTATATGACCTCAAGCAAGCTCCACAAGTCTAGTACGAGAAGTTAACTGAGCATCTTTTGAAACTCAACTTCAAACATTATGATCATAATGATGCAACTTTGTTTGCCAAGAAAGTTGGAAAAATAATTGTATATCTTGTGGTGTAAGTAGATAATCTTTTGATGATAGGGAACAATGAGATCTATATTGCATCCATGAAGAAGTAATTGAGGAAAGATTTTGAAATGAAAATTTGGGCTATGTTCACTACTATCTTGGTATTGAAGTAACTCAACATTTGAAGTTTGTATTTCCCTCTCAGAAGAAGTATATTGGAGATATCTTGAACAAGTTTTGCATGACTGAGTGCAATCCTTTGAATACTCCAATGGAACATAAATCAAAGCTAACATCCACTGAAGGAAAATAATTTTAGGATGGAACAAATTATAGACAACTTGTAGGAAGTCTCAACTACCTAGTTACTACCAGACAAAACATTTCATTTGTTGTTGGAATCCTCTCCAGGTTTATGAAAAATCCTTGTGAGGGGCATTGGTTTGCTGCAAAAAGAGTTCTAAAGTACTTGAAGGGAACTCAAGTATTTGGACTTAAGTATACATAGGTTGGTGACTTCATCTTGATTGGATACTTTGATTTAGACTTTGACGGAGATAAAGAATCTAGGGCATCTACTTCAGGTTATGTTATAAATCTTGGGTCATGAGTTGTCTCCTGGATGTCATGCAAACAATTAGTCCCAATGGATTCCACAACTGAGGTAGAATATGTGGCAATAGTTGAAGCAAAAAAGGAAATTATGTGTCTTAGGAAAATTCTGGAAGAGTTGTAGGAGAAAAGTGCATTCAACTCCTCTCACGATTAACAACACTTTTGCATTAAAGTTGGCCAAAAAACCAAAGTTCCACGATTGAACTAAGCACATTAATACAAAATACCATCTGATTTCACACCATGTTAAGGCGAAGACAATCCATCTACACCATTGTTCCACAAATGAGAAGATTGGAGACATATTCACCAAAGCGCTTGGAAGAGAAATGTTTGAAAGATTCAGAATGATGCTTGGAATCAACGACATCCCTTCAGATAAGGGGGGGAGTGTTGACACCTAATCTTTGGTATTATGTGAATCCATGTAAATATTGTAAATAAGAAAATAAGGAGAATTATAAGTGGAAGAGACACTAGGAGATGAAACCCAAGAGTTTCTCTGTTCATGTATATATCTATGATCAATATTAATGCAAAATAAAAATTTGGTTTGAGGAGTTACCTCCTCGCTTGACAATTTCAAAGTCTCTTAAGTGCGGAAAGAAAACATAGTGGAAATCGTCCACATTCTCTTCTTTTGCATTGACATGTATTTGCAATCCTCAAGGATCAAACATTTTTATGATGTGTGATATGCATGATTTTATTTCCCTTATAAATTTCTTGCATTTATATATTCCACATTGTCTCAACACGTAGTAATTTTATCATTTGTGGAACATGGAATGGCACTTACTTACAGATGTTTCATATTTCCACTTTTTGTAACTGCATGACACTTAGCCATTCCTTGTACTTTGTAGAATGTGGAACATTCATCATTAAACTTTTCCTCACACCTCAACATTCTTTCATTCTACAACATCCATATTTCGCTCTCCCTCCTTCAAATTGCACCTTTCATACTTCATATAAAAAAGATGCCATCATTAAGAGCTAGTAAAAGTGTACTCATACTTCACATGAAGGTTGCAATTGGTACTAATATTTTTTTTTTTTTCAAGAACATGTGCCATTGCAACAAAATAAAGCTATTTTATGGACAATAAAGTACTTCTAAAAGCCTTGTAAAAATATATTATAGTACAATCACCACCAAGTGTTACTAAAAATCATCTAACAAATATGGTGAATAGTAGAAAGGAAAATTTTTGTGGAGATAACTTTAGCACTTCAAACAAGAGAACCTTGAATTTCATTGGTAAATTTCTTACAAATAGTACTCAAAACTACAACAAGAAGACAAGGATTCTAATAACATTTGGACTACTAATATTTCTAAAGTTGGTTGCATTCCCAAAATTTGTGATTTTAAAGAAATAGTTTTTGGCATGCAGAGAAGTCTGAAAAAAGCCAAAGGTTGATATAACTTTAGGAGATAACCCCTTTTCTGTTGACCCCCAATCCTTTTAAGAAGATTCCACCACTGTATGCCTCATAAAAAACTCTAAAGATGCCTAAAGATGATGCCTTTCTCGATACATAACGTAGATGACTTAATCTTTTAAGGAAATTTCTCATTCAATCATCCATTGGTTCAATATATTTTGCTAAAATTGAGGTTACTTAATTATAAAACTCATACCAAGAACTTGTATGGTTATTTGCACGAGCTTTAGAACAAGATTCAATGACCTATGTACTAAGATACATTCTCTATGTTCTGCATTACTATGTTCATGAACGGGCTATTTTTTATTGGGCCCACATAATTTCCAATGAAATATCTTATAAATTAGGGAATTATCATCAAACGAAAAGGTTATTTGACTTCCTACTTTGTTTATGCTCTCATTTATTGTAATGTATGTAATATTTTTCCTTGAGAATGAAACATAGATTTCACCAAGGAATCTGTCCAATTTTGGTACCCATTCATATGAAGCACAAATTCCAATTTTGTTTATACTAGATTCAAAATTATTTTGTTGTGAAGTTGAAAGAATTTTTCCTAGGTTCTACAACACAAAGGCTATTTCAGGATGCCTAAGATTTTCTTCAAGGAAAAGGAGTACGTTGAATATCATGAAAAAATATTTTGGTTTAAACTATTTGGATTCGAAAGGAAACCCTTTATCCTTCCATGTTATGTTCTTTATAAGTTCTTTGTATTTGAATTATGAAGATAGTATAATCCTTGGGCAAATTTCTTTGATAAGAAAAGAAAGAGACAACTTATTTTACTACCTTTCCATATTGAAGACATCAAAGGAAGTGGTTTATCCCATCTCAATGAGATGGCTTCATATTTTGATAAATTTAAAGTGAAATAAGCTCAAGCATATAATTGTTTTGACCTATAAGGAATTTTCTCAACTCATAAGCTCTCTATTGGTTATGGTTCATCCTTCAACATGTTATTATAGTTAATGAAGGCACAACTGATAATCAAAGTAACATGAATATTTTGATGATGAATCTCATGAAAATAAATATCGAGAATAAGTACCAATAGAAAACACAAAGAACACAAAAAATCAACAACTAGCACTAATGTTGGTTCTCTGGAAAAATAACGTAAGAGTTCCTAAATGTTAAAGAAAAGTAACGGAAAAGCAAGAAAGTAGAAGAAAACCATGGCCGATTGTGGTGGAGATAGAGGAGATAGAAACCATCCTCAAAGTTCAATTGAAAAACCACACACTAATTCATTGGGTTCAAAAGGAATAATATATAATAGAGATACGAAAATTCAAGATGTCTGGAAGGAAAAAATGCATCATGAAGATGTTGGAAAATAGTGAAGAAACTATGATACCCAACTAGGTAAAAATGCAGTTAATTATGAGTGAATATATAGCTGAAGAATTGGACCAATGATGGACCAATTATTCTTGAAAAATATTTAGTCATCTTGCACCATGCAAAATACAACAAAGGGTCTAGGATATTACTAATTGAGATAAAGAGGAGAGAACAAAATATGTCATCCAAGCTCAAATTCAAACATATCATGGCATCCTAGCTAGAAAGGATCAATGTACTTTGACAACTAATTTCTAAGTATAATACTCTTATGGATAAAATAAGTGAATTGTTCCTCAAAATAATTGATATAGTAAACAAATTGAATGACCCACCTATGATAATGGATGCTATATTTTTGACCAAGGAAGTAATGCAAGAAAGTTTAGATACTCTAAAAGTCTCTTGGGAAAATTGTTTTAATGATTTAAATGATTTTTCTAGAAGATGAAATAGAAATATGGTTAGTTAGCATTGTTAATAAAATTAAAGATACAAAATCTATTATTCATCAAATGCCTTTCAAGTTAAAATAAATTGAATATGAGTTGTTATCCTCTAGAATCAAGCATGAGATAAAAATTATCACTGTTACATGAATTTGTTGAACAATTGAATATGAGTTGTTATCCTCTAGAATCAAGCATGAGATAAAAATTATCACTGTTACATGAATTTGTTGAACAATTGCTTAAGGATGTAGTGCATAAGGTAACTCCCTGATTGCGAAAAAATGTTTATGAGTGTTAGTGCTACCTTTAAAAAATACTTCAAATAACAAAGGTTCAACTTTTTTCCAACATGGTAAATAAAAATACTCATTGAAATTACGATATATATTTCCCAATGAATTACCATCCAACCTTTCATTTCAAAGTCTTTTTGACTATTAAAGGTTGATTTTTGGTTGCATTTCCTTGATTCTAGGTATTCTTCACCATCATCTTTATTTGAGAGCCCTATCCTAGTCTATTTGGATGAAAACATTTATTTATTTTTATGAATATTATGAACTTTTATAAGCATTTATTTTTTAGAATATTAAGGCTCTATAGAGAACTCGTATGAGCACATAGCTAGTGTGATTTATGACTAGCTTAAATCATATGATTGCAAGCATGTGCTTTCATATCATCTTTATGAGTTAATTGAATTATCATGTCAAGCTATTTGTAAATATGTTCCATTTCATTTAATATACCCCAATTATGTGTTATGCTTTACTTCTACTATGCTAGAAATGACATGTCCTAAAAAATATTGTTATTGTCTTTAAAATCTTTGTTATACATATTCCATTGTTAATAATTCATTTATCTACTTTTAAAAAAGGGGCCTAGTCCTATCTCAGACATTTTTATATTTTTGAAGAAAAGAGGAGTAACACCTCTCATAAAATTGAGAGGGTATTTACCTTTCAATGTTATCTCCAAGTCTTTGAATAGTTTTAGAGATCAACATGCATCTAAACTATTATCAGCATACTATCATATCAATAGTCAATAACAATAAAAAAATATGAAAAGAGATTGGCCCCTCTAAATTCATGTTCAGTTAATTGGAGTTCCTATGCAAAAGTCATGCCACTTAAAAGTTGACCTTCCTGGTTTCACACCTATAGTTCGGGAGGATGGCGTGTCGGCCCCATTATTCGTGGAAAATGGGCTAGCCATGTGTTTGTAATGTAAAAGTCTCTAGAAGGGTCTATTTTGTAACTCTAGTTAAGAGTTGATGTAGTCAAACTTAACCACTAGTAGGCTATCGGGTTGTGTTATAATCGAGCCACTAGGAGGTAGAGGCATTCCATTCTTTTGAGATAATTTTGTTCCATAGTTGAGCAAAGATAGCAAGGAGAGATAGGAGGTAGAGCACAAAGACAGGACCTATGCATTGTAGAAGCCCACATGCCACAAGCATTACTTATTTGTATTTGCAACCATATTTCCAGATAGAGAAAGAGAGCGAAGCAACCTCACCTTTGAGCTGGGTTTTCTCCCGAAAGAGTTTCCCAGAGAGCATATCTTATGTATTATGTGTGTGTGAGATTATTTTGTTGTTCTCTACTTTTATGCTTGATTTACTTTTACATGCATGCACTAATTAGAGTTAATTTTATAGATCTAGATATTAAATAAAATTGTAATAGTGTAGAATCTCATATTTTTAATATAATATTATCAGATCTGTTGTGATGAATTGTCCAGTGGAATACCCATGGAATTTTATGGATAATTTAATATAGAGTGGGTTTCTTTGGGTATTTTGTGGAGATTGTAGGGATCTAGATCGGTGAGGTCGAAAATCGTAAAACTCTAATCATGGGTGACAAATCTATAAACAAACCTTGTGATCCTGTAGAGGTGAGGTTTTTGTGGCTCGAAGAACAAGTCACAAATATAAACCGTAATGTCAACCTCCTCATGGCGGCCCTAAGTAATAAGCTGGGGATATTTGGAGAAGAAGGGGGTTCGAATATAGAGGAAAAATCAAAATGGGGATCGAGAGATAAGGAAGACGAAGATAACCAGCCGAAGAAAGAACCCAGAAAAGATCAATCCAATTCGAGTGTCGTGAACCAATCCTTGTTTAGAGTTCAAGAAAAAGTTGGTATAAAGCCATACCACGGTGAGATCGATGCTCTAAAGATGAACCACTAAAGCTTTGTTTTAGTGTCCATCAGATCAAGGAAGGGTAGTAGATCTCATTCTCGCATCTAAAATTGGAGGGCCATGCATTGACTTGGTGGGAGAGCCACATGAAAATGCTGAGGTTGGAGGGAGAACCTCCAGTGACTAAGTGGGAGGATTTCAAAACCCTCATTAAGTCATAGTTTTATCCCATTGGGTATGTGGAAGACCAGTGGATCTGGTGGCATTACTTGAGGAAAAAGTCGAGCCAGAGTGTGCAATACACCACATAATTCATAACGATGGCTATAATGTTGGCTATCTCTCCAAAGAACCCAGATGTACTCTCAAGTATTTGGAGGGTCTGCACCACCATCTGCGTGAGCAAGTGATGTTGTTCAAGCCCAAAACGGTGGACGAGGCTTGTGTACAAGCATTGTACCTGGAAAACATAGGCCTGAGAAGAGCGCAATCAAGTGGATCGAAGCAAAAGGAGAAACAAGATGCTTCTAAGGAGGGGAAGAAGAAGAAAAAAGGGGGAAAAGATAAAAAGTGGGCAACCACAACACCAGTGAAAAGATCCTAGCAACCACTGCAACATTGATGGCCATACAGAGGAGAAGTGTTGGAAGTTGCATCTAGAGTGAAACTCGAAGAACAAGAAGAATGATAATAAGTAGAAGAATATCATGGCCACCGATTCGAGTAACCAAGTTGAAAGAAGCTCAGATGTGGATGAGAAGATCGTTTGTACATCAGTGTAAAAGGAGGTGAATTTAAGTAGCCTTCAGTGATAAGAAGAGAAAGAAATGACCAAACTCTTCCATGTAAAGATACAAGTCAAGAAGACGAAGACTGATGCTCTGTTTGACTTAGGATCGCAGGAAAATCTCATTGCAACAAATTTGGTCAAGAAGTTGAGGTTAGAAGTTCGTGATCATCCAAACCCATATCCACTGGGATGGGTACATAAGGATGGAGAGATGAAGGTAACAAAACAATGTAAAATTAAATTTGCTATCAGTGCTGATTTTATTGATGAAGTAGATCTGTATGTGGTTCCCCTTGATGTATGTGGAGTCATGTTTGGGAGTCAATACATGTACATGCATGATGCAATATTCACGAGGAGAGATAAATAGTACCGGCTCATCAAGGATGGAAAATTTTTCATCATCAATACACACAAAAGCAAGTCAAAAATTTCACTGGTAAGTGCCAACCAAGCCAAGAAATTGATCAGTTTCACCAAGAAGTATGTTTTATTGTTTTTAAGAGAAAATCAGTCTATAGAAGAGTCAATAAGAGGCAAAGCATCCCTAGAGGGGCGTACTAAGAAACAAAAACAACAATTGGAGGAGTCGTTACATGCATATAAGGATGTGTTATGAGAGCCTAAAAGGCTACCCCTTAAGAGAGAAGTGGAGCACGAGATCCAGCTATTGCCAGACTCCCCATTGCCAAATATTGGGCTATATAGGCAATTTGTTATAGAAGCAAGTGAGGTGAAGAAATAGTTGCAGCTGCTGGAACAGGGTGTCATTCGACCAAGTACGTCACCATGTGGGTCACACATCATCATCGTGCCAAAGTAGGATGGGACTTAGCGGATGTGTATACATTACAGGGCATTGAATAAAATCATGCTCAAGAACAAATACCCCCTACCCAAGATAAAATATCTTATAGATCAGTTGCAGCAAGAAAAGTATTTCACGAAGCTGGACTTGAAGTCTGGATACCACCAGGTTTGAATCAAATAAGAAGATACATGGAAGACCGCCTTCAAAACCAGGCAGGGTTTGTAAGAGTGGTTAGTTATGCCATTTGGCCTATGCAATGCACCAGCTACATTTATGAGATTAATGAATGATGTACTATGCCCTTTTATAGATTCATTTGTTATTGTCTATTTCGATGATATACTGGTATATAGTGCTACCTGGGAGGAACATATTTCACATTTGACGCAGGTGCTAGAAACATTGAAGAAGCACTAACTACTAGCAAATCTCAAGAAGTGTGAGTTTGTGCAACAACCCTTGGTGTATTTGGGATATGTGATTTGTTGGAGGAGAATTGAACATAAATCCTTCCAAGATGGAGTCCATCATGAAATGGTCAGTGCCTACTAATTTTACTGAGGTTAGGAGTTTCATTGGAGCAACACAATACCTGAGGAAATTCATAGCCTCATTTTCAACGGTAGAAACACCGCTCCATGCCATAACAACAAGTGGCAAGAGTTTCCTGTGGGGAAAAGGGCAGCATAAGGCTTTCCAAGAGTTAAAGAAGAAAATTAGTGAAGCACCAATTCTGGGATTATCAAACTTGCAATGACCCTTTGAAGTGGAGACAAATGCGAGTGGGTATGTTATGGGAGATATCTTGATACAAGGAGGAAGGCCCATTTCCTACAATTATGAAGTATTTCATGGGACGATTCTTAACTATCCTATCCACGATAAGGAGCTCTATGCCATGGTGCAAGCTGTGAAGAATTGGAAGCACTATCTGATGGGAAAGGAGACAATAATCCACATGAATCACCAACTGTTACAGTACCTGCAGACCTAGAATAAGCTACAACAAGCCAGGGATTACAAGTGGATGGGGTTTACAACAATTTCATTTGGTGATCAAGTATAAGAAGGGAAGCATAAACAAGTTGGTTGATATGCTTTCAAGGCCACCCACATCAAAGATTACAACTTTGGGGACTCTTATGCACATGGAGCCGTTCACCCATGATGCATACAAAGAGGCATATTCAGAAGATGAGGAATTCAAGGAGGTGTATCAGCAGTTGTAGAGTCAGAGTCATGTGCACGATGGCAACAACACCGTTGACTACCATCTCTAGGATGGGTTACTCTATAGGCTGGATAAGCTATGTGTTCCTAAAGGTGAGCATTTGCGGTTGATTAGAGAGGCTCACACCTCCAAGGTTACCGTGCATTTTGGTGTAGGGAAGACCATGGCTAAGTTGCATAGGTATGTTTATTGGCCCAAGATACAAGAACAAGTAGCTAGGTTCATAAGAAAATGCATGATTTGTTGTACCAACAAGCCTAGCAATAGGAAACAGGGTCTGTATCATCCCTTACCTATACCTACTCATCCTTAGGAAAGCATTTCCATGGAATTTGTGGGAGGTTTACCAACAACCGGGAAGGGACATGACTACCTGTTCGTGGTAGTTGACAGATTCAATAAGATGTGTGTTCTGATTCCATGTAAAAAGACCATCAATGGACAAGAAGAAATAAACTTGTACATTGGACAGGTCTAGGTACACTTCGGGATACCAAGGAGCATCATTTCAGACAGGGATACAAGATTTCTCAGTGCATTCTAGATTACATTGTGAGAGAAGATGGATACGAAGTTGAAGAGATCTACACCATTCTGTCCATAGAAAGATGGGTAGACATAAGTAGTCAATAAGAATTTTGTGCAACTTCTGAGGGGTTACAACTAGAAGCATTCAAAGATCTGGGATGAAAATCTGGTATATATACAACATCATTATAACAAAGCAGTCCACACTTCTACAAGAAAGTCCCCACTAGAAACTTGTTTTGGATAATTTCCACCTTCGCCTTTGGATATTACATATGGGTAGCAAGGATGAGTGAAGGAAGTCCTTATAAGAGATGCTTTGAGGGCTAAAATTTTTATAGAGTAGATTAGGCAGATCCATCTATAGGTACATGAAACAATGTAGAAGTTGGAGATGAAGTATAAGGCTAGGCATGGTCAACACAGAACAAAGCAATCATTCAAGGTGGGAGACGGTGTATGGCTACAGTTGAACAAGGAGAGGCTAAGGGGGGACTGGTAAGAAAATCAAGGCTCTAACATATGGTCCCTTTGAGATACTGGAAAAGGTGGGTGACAATGCTTATCGACTTAGTTTACCACCATATATGCGCATTTACTTAGTTGTAAATGTAAATAATTTGAAACTCTATGAGCCTTCCATGCCAGATTAGGAAGAGGAACATGTCCTACCTTCTGTGGAGGATTTGGAACTAGAAACTTAGGTAGAGTTGATAGAAGATACAGTTTTGCAGGAAAGGTCCAAAATTACAAGACAAGGGAAACAAGACCTTTGGAAGATTGGGTTGTAGGGAAAACTTCCAGGCAAAGCTAAATGGTACACCATAGAGAAGCTAGAGTAAAAATTTCCTCACCTCATTCAGTAAAATCTTTTGGGGACCAAAAGCATCCCAAAATGGGGAGGTGTGATTCAAATTGGATCATTATATTTTTTGTCATCCATCTTGATGCATTTGGAGTGGAAAAAGTGGAGGAATCAGCTCACAGGGCCATTTTTACCAGCGGGACCCAATTTGGCAAAATGAGGTCTAAAACCTTTCAAGAGCATTTTGAGGCATCAAATAACGTTTTTTGGGGGTAATAATTTGCTACTTAAGCATTGCACCTTTTCACGCTATTGTACAAATAGAAAGATTTCCAACGACATAATAATCACGTCTTTTGGCACTACGCAATGTGTAGTCTTTGCCCCCCATAACTGCACATTTTTCAAACTCAGTGCTCAAGTCCAACCCATAAGTCCTAGAACTACACAAGCTTTCTCTCCATCCAAGCCAACACTGCGCATTGCATAGTCTCAATCCTCAGGCCTTAGTCTTGAGCTAGTGAATTGCCAAACTGCGCAATCACCTAGCCTCTTGTCCTTCCAATACTACAGATTTCACAATTTCAGTGCTCAAGCTTGGGTCTTGGAATCCAAAACTACATAATCATGCCCTCCAACCAGGCCTGAATTTTATATTATGTAGTCTTAGACCTCAAGCCTAGCCCTTGAGCTCCTGTTGTGTAATTACACAGTCACTTGGCGTCCTCTTCCTTCCAGAACTGCGGAGTTGGCCGAAACAATGAAAAACCCCTCAGCTTGGCTCACTGACTCCCAAAATTGTGCAATATTTTTGCTCAGTCCAAGCCTGAACCGTTTATTGCAAAATATCAAGTCTCATGCCTAACCCTTGATTGCTTGAGCTACGTAATTATGCAGTCGCTGAGCCTCTTGTCACGCAGAATGAGTCAAGGTTGCAGACAAGATCGACCTTCCTAGTATCTACTGATATCTAGTGACAAGCAAGCCAATCAAAAGCTATCTTTCTCTAAATATGCAAGTAAAACAAAGGAAAACAAGTGTTTTTAGGCCTACCTTGGGTCCAATGCAAGTTT
>APFE030750874.1:0-23231 GCA_000404065.3 Pinus taeda | reverse complement strand
GGTCACAATCAGTGGTGGTAATCAGTGGATTGAGGGCAAACCATATGAAACTTGCGATGGCGACTGGCGGAGTCAAGTAGGATTATCGATCAAGCATGCAGATCGATGGCCCATGTTTTATCGCAGGATCGCTATAGGAGAACACTATAGAGCACTCACCATGGGCCTGGGGCATGAGTGATATGCGATTGTGATCAATCACATCGGCAGATCGCAATCAAGGAAACATTATGGAGAGGGGCCTTTATACATGTATATGTGCAATGCAATTAGTCGGACCTGATGGCTATATAGGCATTATTTCATATATTTTCAGATCTATCAAAAGGCATTTGTTAATGTATTTTCACATATTTTGTTATTTAACAAAATATAAAGGGATAGCACCGATGTGATAAAACCTGAACCTGAAGGGGTTTGCGAATGAAAATACATAATATTTCAGATCCGCTGAAGCCATTTTTTTAAGTTTTCTAGTGTTTTTTAACATATTTCAAAATATGAAAGGAAACCTTGCAAACAAAGCTAAAGCAACTTGTCATAGTGATTAATGGTGGACTCGATAAAGGAATATACCATATTTGAGGGCTTTTGAAGTCCGAAATGAACTGTGTTTTGGTGGAATTTCACATTATTTCATTATTTCTCCGTGTTAATAGAAAGCAGCCATTTAAAGGATTTCAAACGCCCGATGCACTCATCCAGACAGAGGCCTAGAGATAGAGACCAAAGGGATAAAAAGCCACACCACGAAACATCAAAAACCAATAGAAGTGATCATGGAGCATCGTTAGCATGAGCGAGCTCCCTGACAGCGCAAGAAATTACAAGAATGCGATTACTCTACTGTTAGAAAAGAAACCTCTGAGCTCATGTGTGTCTAGTCATGGCATCAAGTCATTGAAAAGGCAGAGAGGATAGATTAAGAGACTTCAAGCCTTTGAGAGCCCGGTAGCATTGTAAAAAATCCTATAAATGGCTGAAAGTTAGAAGTGTGAGGGGTTCAACTTTTAGAGACTGTGGATACTTTGCTACTCTCGCTTCTCATCTTCATTTCAGCAATATAAGCTTCTTTTACTGTTACATGTTCAATTCCCATTTTCTCTTATGTTCTAAGCTTGCACTTGAATAGGTTATTCATGTTTTCTTCTGTGTCTAATGCCTGATAATTGTCATCTTATCTCTGCATTGATAAATTAGATTTGCAAGCTTCATTTACTTCCTTTAGCTAGCCATTCATATGTGTTTATGTATGCAATTGCCGGTACAGTCAATATTCTCCATCTATCCATTGAATCTACAAACTATTAAGGATTAGTGATCTAAAGCCTTGTAAAGTTGAGGGTGTTCATGCATGTCTTCAGTGAAAATAGAGTTGAAACAATCATCTGATTTGATCCAAACCATCATCCATTCCAATAGTTCAGTGAACAATATTGAAGATTTATATGTTACCAGGCATCTCTCAGCTACAGCCTAGGAGAGCTTCCTAGAGTGATAACATAATTGGGTCCATTGCGGGGGAGAGGAGACTAAAGCTCAACTTCCCTGGGAGACGACACAGATCCAACTTTGATGATAGACAAACTCTGGTTACTTTTTCGGTTGTAATCATCTATCTGGAAACTCTACTAAAGGATGAACCTCTTGGCGACTCCACTTGATAGTTCTGGCTCAGTTTGTGAGGCATACTCAAAGAAATCCTCAAAATCCACAAGCTGACCCAGTATTTGACCATGAGAAAATCATCAAAGAAAGAAAGGTGTTGCAGAAAGGAGCATCAGGTTCAGGTAGCTCTAAACAATATTCTATATCTCTTCAAGAAAATCTTGTAATAGAACAAATACATGTTGAGAGTATAACATCTAATACTAGCAGTGAAGAAAAAATCTCAAAAATTCATAGAGATCCTTATTCTTTAGGTTCTCCTTTTGTTTCCATCCCAAAGGAAACCTCTCCTCCTATCCCTCATACCCCTTTAGTCTTATAAGTCACCCCTCAACCCCCTTTCATTCATATTTCTAGTACCCTTATAGCCACCACAGCTATGGCAAGACCACAAGCACCTACCAAATGGAAAGAATCATAACTACTATGTATGGACCTCTAGTACTGCCCACCCCTTTGAATGCCATGCCTGCTCGAGAATATCAAAAGTATAGGCCTAAATTCACTGCGACTGAAGGTGTTACAGTTGAGGAACATCTTGAATCATTCTATAGCTATGCTAATAACCTAGACATTAGTGAAGACGATGTATTGATGAGAGTATTTATGCAAAGTCTAGATGGAGAGGCTAGGAAATGGTTCAAAGAACTAGCCCCAAAGTCTCTATCAGATATTGAGGCTTTAGATGATGCATTCCTAAAGAATTGGAGGGATAATAAGGATTTACTCTACTACTAGACGGAGTTCAGGAAATTAAAGAGGGAAAATGGTGAGTTGTTGTCTGATTTTAATAAGAGGTTTAACCGCATGTACAACAAGATACTAGCTGATGTAAAACCCACCACTACCTCTGCTAAACTCACTTATGCCAATGCCTTTGATTCTGACTTCTATCTACTATTGAGGGAGAGGTGATGTGCTACTTTGGCTGATATGCAGGATGCAACCTTGGAAGTAGAATCAAACATCATGGTTGCAGAGAAGCTAAAGGGAAGTTTTGATAGAAGGAGACGGAGGGGCAAGTCTTCATCATCTTCAGATCCCAGGATAGATAAAATGACCAACATGATAGAGTCATTAGCCTCTAAAATCTCCAAATTAAAGGTTGAGCAGCACTCTGAGAAAGGAAGAGTTCCTAATACCTTTGCTCCTAGAAATCCAATTCCATATAGAAGAGCTAATGAGCAATTGCATATTTTGCAAAGAAGAAAAGATGCCAATGAAGACCAAAGGGTGAAGACCCCTTTCCATAATGTAGTCATGGAAGAAGAGCAGTTTGAAGAAGATGGTGAGATCCATTGTTTGGAAGTCAAAGGTAGTGCCTCCTCTTTGAGCTCAGCTGCCTACGAAAAGTCATTATTCATTCACTAGATCAATCAAGAATGGGATGGTGAAGTTATTATATAAATTGTTGCTTAGCACATATATAATCTGAGGTCGAAGATGAATAATGCCTAGGAAACTCCTATTTAGAGAGTTGTTGGCCATGCAATACAACAAGCTAATAAGTAGAAGTGACCGACAGTTGACCCATCGTCCTCAAAGCTCCAGCTCACAAGATAAGAGGCCTTGATAACTCTCCTTCTCCTTTCGGTTTTCAATCGGAAATTTAGAAGCTAAGAATACCTATACCACTAATTTAACTAGTGAAGGATGAGTCCTTCAAGAGATCTATCCTTGAGACCCTTGAGCCTAATGCAATCCAAGCCTCCACTGACTATTTAAATCTGCAAGATGACAAATCAGCTGGTGTTCTCAGCCCAATGATTGAAAATTATGATGACAGCTCCCCATCATTCTATGTCTCTATGACTATTCTTGATAAAATCCTTCACAAACTCCTTTTGGACACTGAAGCCAGCCATAATCTAATGCCCAAAGCTATCATGGATGAGTTGGGTCTTGACATTACAAAACCTAATGATGACCTATTTTCTTTTGACTCTAGGAAAGTGAAATGTTTGGGATTAAAGAAGGACCTAGCCATCACTTTGTCTTAGTTGCCCATGAAGAGCATGATGATGGATATTGTGGTAGTAGATGTACCCCCCAAGTTTGGCATGTTTCTTTCCAAAGGTTGGATCAAGAGATTAGGTGGAACATTACAAAATGATTTGTCTTACGCTATTGTCCCAGTTTTTGGGGGTGACAACAGGAGATTATACAGAGAAGCTCCGTTGGATTATATCATCAGTGATGAAATAAATTCCACTAATCATCCCATCTATGCTGTCGACATTGATTTTGGAATTAGTATTCTTCAGATTCAAGAATCCTAATTGGCCTCCACACACCTTAAGAAACCAGTTCGCCAGATCATAGAGGAAGAGGGCCCACATATTTGGTACTTGTTCTTTGATGGAGCTTTCTCTAAGGAAGTTGTAGGGGTAGGTGTAGTCCTGGTGTCCCCCACACAAGAATGCATTCATTTATCTTTCAAATTAACTTTTTAGGTCACAAATAACATAGAAGAAAACGAAGCCTTGATATTGGGCTTAAACGCTGCTAAAGA
Source organism: Pinus taeda (assembly GCA_000404065.3). Taxonomy (NCBI): domain Eukaryota; kingdom Viridiplantae; phylum Streptophyta; class Pinopsida; order Pinales; family Pinaceae; genus Pinus; species Pinus taeda. The sequence goes on along the minus strand of APFE030750874.1, from coordinate 19,051 downwards.
AATGAGCATCAAAGGTCTGAAAGTGTTTGGAGACATATACCTTATCATTCAACAGGTCAACAAAACTTTCCAAGCAAAGCATCCAAGGATGAAAGCATATAGAGATGAGGTATGGAAGCTCAAGGACTCTTTTAATATTTTCAGCATTTCTTACATCTCGAGAATGAAGAACCAAATTTTTGATTCCCTGGTTGTGTCTACTAGCACATTTATTCCTCGTCTGCCTCCTAAATTGACTTATGAAGTTCAGGTGAAATATAGACCATCTCTGCCTGACAATGTCAAATACTGGAAAGTTTTTGAAGATGATGATGAAATTAATAGGCTTTTACAAGTTGTTGATGAATTTTTTGAAATGCACATTGACCAAGAAAATGAAACAATGGAAGAATGCAATCAGTCCAAGCTAAAGGACGAGATTGGTCAAGATAGCATTCTTCAGCTACCTAGTAGCCATATACCCGAAGGATTGGTGCCCCTAGAGAAGTTGTTTGATCATAATGATGTACCTTATAAGCTTGCCAAAAAAGAAAATGAGTCTGCTATTCATAAATATAATGTAGGGAGTCTAACCCATCCAAAGTACATAAATTTGTCCACTCACTTTTCTTCTACCCAGAGTTCCAAGTATTGCACCATGATGAAACAATTTGCTGATATTTTTGCTTGGGAATATAGTGATCTTAAGACCTATGACACTAACATCATTCAACATAAGATTCCAGTGGAGAAGAACGCCATCCCTTTTAAGCAGAAATTAAGACCTATCAACCCTCTCTTATTTCCTTTGATTGAAAAGGAAATCAAGAAGTTATTGGATTCCAAGATCATAGTTCCCCTAAGGTATTCAAAGTGGATAGCTAACCTTGTGGTAGTAAGAAAGAAGAATGGAAAAATCAAGCTTTGTGTTGACTTCAAGAATCTGAACAAATGCTCTAAAAAAGACAACTACCCCCTGCCTAAGATGGAACACTTGCTACAAAAAGTGTAAGGGGCTAGAGTCATGTATTTCCTTGATGGATTTTCAGGTTACAGTCAGATTGTTGTACATCTAGAAGATCAGGAAAAGACTGCCTTCACTACTCCTTGGGGCACTTTCATGTACTCCAAGATGCCTTTCGAACTGATGAATGTTGGGGCTACTTTTCAGAGGGCCATGGACATAGCCTTTGTGGGAGAGAAGGACAAGTTTGTCCTTATTTACCTAGATGACATAACAGTCTTTTCCAACAAGAGTTCAAGAAATTCAAACATTGTCCATCCCAAGGTCAAAAAGGGACATTCAATCCTTCCTGGGTAAGATTAGCTTTGTAAGGAGGTTCATTCCAAACTTTGCAGAACTAGTGAAGCACATCACTTCCATGCTGAAGAAAGGATCATAAATAAAATGGATGGATGTTGCAAGAAGCTCTTTTGAAGCCATAAAATAAGCTATCATGGAAGCTCCCACTCTAATCAGCCCAGACTACACCAAGGAGCTTTATATCTTCTCTTTTGCCTCTTATGATACACTTGCAGTAGTTCTGTTGCAGGAAAATGATGAAGGTGTAGAGCACCCTGTGGCCTTTTTTAGCAAAACTCTGAGGGATGTTGAACTAATGTATGACCTTATTGAAAAACTAGCTTATGCTCTCATAAAATCTTCAAAGGAATTCAAAATTTATATTTTGCATTCCAAATTGGTTACATATGTACCCTCAACCTTAGTAGAAGATGTCGTAACTCAACCAAATATTGATGAAAAGAGAGATAAATGGATTGCAAAATTCATAGAGTTTAACATAGAGGTGAAGCCCATGAAGCTTGTCAAAGGCCAGGGCTTGGCTAAACTTATGGCTGAGGAAAATTGCAGTTTGTTAGACATCAATTGCATGGGTTCAAATTCAGGTGATGAGCAGACAGATGAAGTAGCAGAAGAGCAAGAGCAGAATCAACCTTTGGTTGAAAATCTAGCCCCCTGTGAATGGTATTCTAGTATAGTTCATTTTTTTCATAAGCTAGAAGTCCCTAAAGTGCTTAGCTCAACTCAAGCCCAGACCATTAAGCCTAGATCAACCAAATTCTACATTAATAAAAACATGCTTTATTGCAAGGACCCATCATGAATCCTCTTGAGATGTTTAGATAAAGGACAATTTGTGGAAGTCATGCACCAGTTCCATTCTAGAATCTGTGGAGGGAATCATTATTGGAAAAACACAACCCACACAATCCTGAGAGTTGGGTATTATTGGCCTACTATGTTCTCTGATGTGTTTTTTTTTATGAAATCTTGTGACCAATGTCAGAGGTTTGCAGGAAGATAGCAGCTAAAATCTCTACCTTTGAAGCCAATACACGTCAATGGTCCCTTCCAACAGTGGGGCTTGGACTTCATAGGTGAGATTAATCCACATTCCAGTGGCCAACACATATGGATCTTGGTAGCCACTGATTATTTCACTAAATGGATTGAGGTCATCCTAATAAAGATGCTAATCATTAGGTTATCATAAAGTTCTTGAATGAGAATATTTTCACTAGATTTGGTTGCCCAACCAAATTAGTCACTGATAATGCAACAACTTTCAGGGCAGACGAATTGGTGGACATGTGTGAATCCATGGGCATTCAATTGGTGCATTCTACCTCATAGTATCCTCAAGGCAATGGCCTTGCAGAATCATCTAACAAGAGTTTTGTAAGGATAATCAAAAAACTGTTGGAGGACAATAGAAAGGGTTGGCATTCCAAGTTGAAGTTTGAACTGTGGGTTGACAGTGTTACAGAAAAGAAGTCCATAGGAAATTATCCATTTAAGCTAGTTTATGGCACTAATGTTGTTTTTACTATCCAAATAATTCTCCTAGTGGCCAAATTATTTCAAGAAGAACATGAGGTAACAAATGACATGGTGAGGAGAATGAATAACCTGGTTCAATTACAGCAAATTAGAGAGCAGCTGGTTGAGAAGTCAAAAGTTCATCAGAAGAAAATCAAAGAAGCCTTTGACAGGAAGGTAAAAGTGGAAAATTTCCAAGTTGGTGACTGGGTTCTCAAATGGGATGCATTGAAGGAAAAGAAAGGGAATCATGGTAATTTTGACTCCTTATGGACAGGTCTGTTTGTCATCACTCAAATTCAGCAGAACAATACCTTTATTCTGCACAGTCTAAAAGGAGAAGATGTTTTTGGTGGCCCAGTTAATGGGAGGTTCTTGAAACTTTATTTCATTTAAGCCTTTAAAGCCTTGATATTGTAAATATGTTTTTCAGCTTTTATTTTCTATGCAAAATAAACTCCATGCCCAATGGTACACTAGTAGATAGATTTGATTTTGGTTTTAGAAAAAAGGAATTGGTTTGTGGTTCTTGAAACCTCATAGGGAGGCTTTCATCCCCAGAAGGAGCTAGTGTTAGCCCCTGAGGTGCAGTGCTGCTATTTTTAGCGAAAATGTCCCCTGTCTCAACTCCAATGGCCACATCTCCTCTGCTCCACTTTGGCCATAAGCCAAAATTCAAAAGATTACTCTCGCATATATAATTGCATTGGGTCCTAATCCAAATGGATCCATATATGCTCTCTAAGTCTTCAAAAGCTAGTAAAATCATGCCAAAGATCAAAACCATCAAAGGAGAAGAACCCTTAGAATGGCGAAAAAACACTATCAGGAGGCAAAAACCCAAGGAAACATTAAAAAAACTTAATATAGGAGGTCTAAACAATGAAATGGACAACAGCCATCAGATCTGGACGATCAACGGTCCAAATCTAATCAGCGGGTCGCAATTGGTGGTGGCAATCGACGGATTGAGGGCGGACCATATAAACTTGCGATGGCAATCGACGGAGTCAACTAGGACTGTCGATCAAGCGCGTAGATCGACGGCCCATGTTACATTGCAGGATCACTACTAGACAACACAACAGAGCGCTCACCATGGGCCCGAGGCATGAGTGATATGCGATTGCGATCAATCGCATCGGCGGATCACAATCAAGGAAGAATTACGGAGAGGGGCCTTGATACATGTATATGTGCGATGCCATTAGCGAGACCCGATAGCTATATAGGAATTATTGCATAGATGTTGAGATCCGCTAAAAGGAATTTGTTAATGTATTTTCGCATATTTTGTTATTTAACAAAATATAAAGTGACATCCTCGATGTGATAAAACCTGAACCCAAAGGGATTCAGGAATGAAAATACATAATATTTCAGATCCGCCAAAGCCATTTTTTCAGGATTTTTAGTGCTTTTTAATGTATTTCAAAACATAAAAGAATACCTTGGAAACAAAGTCAAAGAAACTTGAGATAGCAATTAAGGGCAGGCCCGATAGAATTTCACAGTGTTGCAGCATTTCTCCATGTTAATAGAAATCGGCCATTTAAAGTATTTCAAAGGCCCAATGCACTCATCCAAAAAGAGGTCATGAGATAGAGGGTGGAGGGATAAAAAGCCAAAGTACAACGCAGCCAAAACCAACAGAAGTGATCATGGAGCATCGCTGGCATGAGCGAGCTCCCCGATAGCGCAACAAATTACTAGAATGCGGTTACTCTGCTGTTAGAAAATAAACCTTCGAGCTCATGTGTCTTTAGTCATGGCATCAAGTCATTGAAAAGATAGAGAGGATAGACTAAGACACTTCGAGCCTTTGAGAGACCAGGAGCATTGTAAAAAATCCTATAAACAACTAAAAGTTAGAAGTATGAGGGGTTCAACTTTTGGAGACTGTGGATACTCTGCTACTCTAGCTTCTCATCTTCATTCCAACAATATAAGCTTCTTTTGTTGTTACATGTTCAATTCCCATTTTCTCTTATGTTCTAAGATTGCACTTCAATAGGTTATTCATGTTTTCTTTTGTGTCTAATGCCAGATAATTGTCATCTTACTTTTGTGTTGATAAATTATATTTGCAAGCTTCATTTACTTCTTGTAGCTAGCCATTCATATGTGTTTATGTATGCATCTGCTGGTACAATTAGTATTCTCCATCTATCCATTGAATCTATAAACTATTGAGCATTAGTGGTCTAAAGCCTCGTAAAGCTAAAGGTGTTCATGCATGTCTTGAGTGAAAACAAAATTGAAACACTCATCTGACTTGATCCAAACCATCATCCATTCCAATTGTTCAGAGAACAATATTGAAGATTTATATGTTATGAGGCATCTTTGAGCTACAACCTAGGAGATCTTCCTAGAATGGTAACAGTGGCAATGCCTTAGCTATTTCTAGTTTAAAACACATCCTTTTCTCAACAGCATGCAAATCATTACTTTAATAATTATCTTCCCTACAGAGAGTTAAACACACACTTATCTGATTTCAACAATAAACACATAAGCTTAATTGCACTTATCTGAATTTGGCAGTATAATCTGTCAACTGTTGATTCAAGTTCAACTAGGAACATTGATTTACCTCCCAACAATGAGACTCGCTTTCAGGCCAAGTCTCCCCCCGAGATGTCACCACATGCGGGTTGATCTCTTGTAGAATAAAAATCTTACTTTTCTAGATATATGGTCTTAACCAGACATAGCACCTGGAACTTTGTCTCTCATATCAAAGAAAAACCTTTTCCTCCTTTTGTCTCTTCCTTATCTTTGGTACACATTGCCCTCTTGATTTCTTCCCTTGATAATAAATCTACAAGGAAGTAGGTAGGGTTAGGTAACTGCCCATCCCAACTACCTAACATGTGAGAGTTAGATAATCACCATTATTAAGACATTTGTCTCATGCACATTTTTAATCAAAATAATAAAATATAAACTTCAATAATAATATACAATTTGTTTGTTGCAGTAATTAAATATTTACAATTTACTAGGGACACCACATCGCCCCACCCTAAGATTAAACATCATCCCTATGCTTTTCTTCTACAAATAAATTTGGACAAGTTTCTTTGATCACTTGTTCATCCTCCCAATTGGCCTCTTCTAGCCCAAAGTGTTGCCACTGCACTTTAACTTGGGTGATAACTCATTTCTGCAACCTTACTTCTCTTCGATTGAGTATAACTAGATGTTCGACCAAGAATTTGCCTTCTGGTTCGACCTACACATAGGAAAATTTTAGTCAATTCATTTCCTTGGCAACTTGTCTTGCCATCTTTATTATTACAAAAATTAAATTACCTATATATCTTGTGGCTTGGCAAAGCGACCTCGTAGGCTGTTGGTCCGATTCGAGCTAAAATCGGGGTGCCAATTTGGAACATCTGCTCCATTGTATTGTACTTTTCTTGGCCCGCACCCATACATAAACATGATCTCCAATTTGAAATTCCCGGAAACTTCTCTTTCAATCAGCAAAGTTCTTTTCTCTGTCTTACACAACCTTTAAATTAGATTGTACGCTTTTAACCATCTCCTCCATTTCTTTTAACATGTCCGCCCCCAACATCAACTTATCCTCTATCCCACCCGAACTCGAAGGTGTCATGCACTTTCATCCATAAAGTACTTCAAACAAACTCATTTGTTGTGATGTGTGGTAACCACTGTTATAAGAAAATTCTACCAAATGTAGGTAGTCCTCCCATTTGGATGGTTGTTGCATTACGTAAGTCTGTAGCATATCTTCTGTTATCACTCAAGAAAAAGTTCTAAATTGTTCACATCAGTTCGAGTGTTTGCCAAAGGAACATAAATCATTTTCAGCAGTTTCACAGCGCAACATGCTTTAAAGTAATTTCGTAGCACCTAATTCATATTTTGCACTGGCTGCGCTACGAAATTGTGGATTTGTTCGAATCCATAGCCATTTTTTCACAGCTGTCATATCCATCAAATTGCATCAACAGTTTTCAGCTATCAGATGAGGCAGAAATTCAAAGAAGTACAAGAGGTACCAACAAGGGCAGAAGAAACAGGTTGAAGACTTAAAGATACAATTGAACCAGCAAAAAGGATCTCCATAAAGAAATTTCAAAGTTTTGGTAGTTTTGCTTGGTATAATATTTTCAAACATTCCCATTCAGTTTTGGAAGATATTGAAACAATCAAAAGAATATTTTAATAGAAAATTGCTCAAATAGCAAAGTTTTGGATTGAAACTGTGATTTTTGAAATTACACAGCAGTTTCGCAGCGCGCTGCGAAACCCTTGTAGCAGCCTGTTTTAGCAGAAAAAACTTTGTTTTCTGCGTTTACTAGTAAATTTCCAGAAGGAATTATGAGCAGCTGAAAACTTAATTTTGAAAACTGAAAGAGGCTTTTATTCCTAACGTAACAAGCTACAAAAACCTCTTTCCGTTTCTTCAAATTAATTTTGAGGTGGGAGGAATTTATGGTTGAACTTGCGCTACAAATCTGTTGTAGGTGCAGTTTTTCATCTCCTGTTTGACACGTGTTTTTCAAGGACAATTTCTAGACAGCTGGAGAAATGTTTCAAAAAACCAGGAGAGATTTTTGTTCTGGACAACATGGGCTACAAAAAACTCCTTCAGTTTCATAAAATGTGTCATGGATGAAGAGATAAAGGCTCTGTCCCACGTGCTATTTTCAGGGATCCTAAACCCTAAAAAAAAAGGGAAACATGTTCCCTAATTTCTAGGGTTTGTCTTCAGCAGTCAGATGACCACGTGGGAGGCTTAATCAAATTCGAATTCATGGAGTGTTAGGTGTCAAAGAATGCTTTAAATGTTTATATATGGTTGTTGTAATCATAATAAGGAGTTACACTCCTAGTTGTATTAGGTCTCTAGGACTCCTAGTTAGGTGTCATTTGCATTTAATAGTTTGTTTTATGGTTAGAATAGGTGTCACTGATGGCAAATTCGAATTCTCTTGTTGATGGATGATGGAATCCTATTTGTAAATGCTTTATATAGAGCAAGAGGTTGAATTAGAAAAAGGTTGGACACTATTTGGCTCAACTGCTGCTTTATGCTATGAACTATAATCAGTAATGCAGAGAGGTTTTCTTGAACAGATCTGAGTTCTCATGGAGTTAATCCTTTCTTGATCTATATGTTATTTTGATAACTTGCAGTAGATTTCATTACTATTACTCAGAATTCATAATCCTATGCTCTGAATTCCTTTAGTAATGGAATTATTGTGATGACCTATTTCCTTGAGTGAATTATAATTGTTTGAAAACCCCATTTGCCTCAGCTTTCATGTCAAGAAACCTTGCCACTGAATTTATTGACTTGTTGACTCCATAGCCCAATGGTAGCAAGCCTTCATATTTTCAACTTACAAACACACAAACCCAAGATAAAGTTAGCCATCTATATTATCATCAATCAATATCATTAATCCTTTGAGAGAGCCCTCTCAGGCTGAGGAGGCTAAGCCTTAGCTAAAAGATTGGTTTGAAATAGTTACACTAAGATAGTGTGATCAGCAGCCTATCAGGGACCTATTTTGGTGATAATATCTTCCACTACCTAATTTACTCATTTGGTATGCCCATAATCTTGGGGGTGGTAAGAAGTACTGAAATGTAGCTAGGTGCCTAAACCTTCAAATAAGGTTTTCCAAAAATCTAATGTGAATTTTACATCACAATCAGAAATTATGACCTTTTGTAATCCATGTAATTTAAAAATGGTTTGCATGAATATATTAGCAATTTGTACAACCTTATAGGTTGATTGCACTGGTATGAAATGAGAAGACATGCTCAAGTTATCTACCACCACAATTATTGAATCATTTTTCTTTCTTGAATTAGGTAGTCCCGTAATAAAGTCGATGGAAATGGTTTCCCATCTCCATTCTAGAATAGGTAACAGGGGCAACAACTCGGCTAGGTGACTATGCTCTGATTTTACGTGTTGACATTCCAGACAGCGAGCCAAGTATTCAATCACTTCTTTCTTCACTACAGGACATAAATATTCGTTTCTAAGTGTGGTAATTAGATTCTTATATCTGAGATGGCCTACATATGGAGTTTTATGATATTCTTCTAGAATTAATACTTTAACATTTTTCTAGTTAGGTAAATATATTCTTTGCTTATAAATCAGCATGCCTTCATGATTTATTTTATATCCTAGTTGTTGTTTCGTTGTTGTTTAAGAAAAACTTTTACTACCATAAAAGTTTATATTCTGGATCAGACCTGCGTGCCTGCTTAATCATCTCATTAAAGTGAGTTCGTGCTTCACTGAATGAGACTTTATATATAAAATGTACTTTTTGACTTAAGGCATCCGCAACCTAGTTTTCTTTGCCTTTAAAGTGCTTGATTTCAAAATCAAATCCGCTTAGGAAATTGACACAATGAGCTTCCCTATCATTCAAAGTGGGTTTTTTAAAATATTTAGTTAAACTATGATGATCAATCGTTAAAAGAAATTTCCTACCCATCAAATAATGTCGCCGCATTTTTAATGCATGTATAATTGTTGTTAGTTTTAAGGCATAGGCTGAATATTTTTTTCTTCCTCCTTAAGTTTCCTAGTCATAAGAAATTACATTGCCTTCCTGCATTAGTACGCCACAAACACCTTCCTTTCTAGCATCTGTACAAACCACATAGTCTGTATTTCAGTCTACAATGCTCAAAATAGGTGCGGTGATAAGTAAATGATTAAGTTGATCAAAACTCTTTTGACATTCCATGGTCCACTTGAAAGTCTTTCCCTTGTTCTATAGAGAGGTGATGGGGTATGCTACCCTGGAAAAACCTTCAACAAATTGTCTATAGTATCTGAATAGACCCATGAATGACCTTATGTCTACCACATCTTTTGGTACTGGTCATTCCATTATTATTTTTATCTTTTCGAGGCCCACGGTAATTGCATCCTTCGTAATGACCTGTCTTAAATACTAGATTTGTTCCTTAAATATATCATATTTATTATATTTTGCATACAACTAATGCTCTCTTAATGTTTTAAGAAATATACAGATATGTTCTTTGTGCTCTTCTACATTCATAAAAATCAACACAATTTATCCAAGCACTGACGGAATATATTGTTCTTGGGACACATGAAAGTTGTGAGGGCATTAGTCAGCCCCAAGGGAAACACAACGAACTCACAATGTACATAGTGAGTTCTAAAAGATGTTTTATCTTTGTCTTCCTCCTTAATTTTGAACTGGTGGTAACCAAAATGAAGGTCAATCTTTGAAAATAGAGTTTCACCCCACAACTGATCAAACAACTCATCTATACAAGGTAAGGGGTAGTTATATTTGATGGTCGATTTGTTTAACTGGTGGTAATCCATACACATCCAACACATGATATTCATGATGACCCCTGTGGCAACGTTCACACGATGGCCTTAGGATATTCAACACATATAATCGATGGTGGAATACTAGTTGGATGCATGGTAGCACTTTATGGCAATCCTCGAGGCATTGGTTCTAATGCATTGCATGTATCCATTCGGTGAAGGCAGGAGCCGACCTTCAAAGTCTTCCATTCGGTTTCCATCTATCGTCCTCTTCTCAAGAACCATTACCCATCAAGGACTCGCCTTGCATTGGGCTCATCCTACGATGGTGAGGGAACACTTATCCTTATTTCATGCCATCTATGTTTCATTGTTGATGTTAAGTCTTCTAGCGACAGACTTCTTAGCCTTTCGAGCTTCAACTTTAGTTTTCTTACCCAAAGTTGAATCTTATTAACATAAGATTGATTAATTTATTTACTTGTAATGCCTTGCTCATGCTTTAACGTTTATCTAGATTCTCAGGTTCACAACATGCCATGTTGGTTCCTCAATGTTGTGGAAGAGGCGCGCATGCCACAACCTTGGCTAGGTAAGGAATTCTGTCTCCAATTGGTTAAGTATATACTGTGTATTTTTTTTTTGAATATTTACAGAGGTTAATGAGATCTCACTTGTTGATTTACTAGGTTTCACCAGAAGTTTTCTTAGCCTTTCGTGATTGAAATCTCTATGCCTTCCTCTCAAAATCCGGTCAAGGATTTGTATTGATACTATGTCTGGCCTCCGGGTATGTGGTTTTACTCCATAATTTTCCCTGTTCTAGAGCTATAGCTCCTGAGGCTTATCTTGTTCTTACATCGGTCTTTTGGCTAGGATTTTTATGGTTTATGTTATTTTTGTAAGCAGTTATCTGGGACCTGTTATGAAGACCCTGTGACTGTGTCTTTTATCTGCTTCAGTTAGAAAATTCCCTTGACCTGCTTCTCAAGCTTTGGGTTCATGGTCATTAGTTTATTGTATTTTGAAGCTCTACAGATCGACTTAGTTGTAATTTTGAATTTCGAAATCTTTTTCCACCGAGACCTCTTTACTCAAAGAGGGTTTGTAATCCTTCTAAGAATATATATATATATAGGTAGCTATATATATATCGTTTGTTTTATGGTGAAATCTACTATGTCAATGATTTAAGGGTTGTTACTTTAATCCTCAAATAGAATCTCTAATTCCTTCCCACATAGGTTTATTATTTTTATGCATTAACTTGATTCGTTTTTTCGCACAGTGCTTGTCTTTATCTATTTTTCATTCGAGATTTATTTTGCAATCCGCTTGCAACTCTGGCTATGGAGACTATCTTCATGTTTCTTTGATTGTGTATAAATATGTATCCCTTCTAGCAGGTGTTATACAAACATATCGTCACCTTGATTATTTGCAGTCGGTATGGGTTTATCACCACCTATACCAGCCTCCTAAGAAAGTCTCATACCTCATCTCTTCAAAACAAGCTTTGGAAATGAGAGAAAGACATCAAAAAAGTAATGTAACTCTGGTTCCGCACTTTCTCTCACTTTTGCCTGCAGGCCCGCACCTTTTATTCAGAATACCTGTGTACTTATATGCTCTGTATGTAAAGGGGAGGGTGCATACTCATGTGAAAGTCAAAAGGCGCAATTTTTATCTTAAAAAACTCACTTTGGGTTAATTCTAGAGGTTTCTAGAAGGAATTTTGACGTGGATTGTTCGCTGCAAAGTGGTTCATGCATCCCAAAAGAGAAGGAGCTAATCCCTTGTTAGGAGTAGCTATCCCTTTGAAGGAGGATTCTATCCCTTTGAAGGAGGACCTAGTAACTGCCCTCCATTGTACTGTAAATTGAGGCATTGGGTTAGTGGCGAGAGAGGTTAGAAGCTGAACTTTTGAGGGTAAATGCTAGTGAAATCAAGACTTCCTATTTGAGCTTAAGAGGAGAGATCACATATCTTTTTGGCTTCATTAGGGAGTGAGTGAAGCTTGTCAAAGTAGAGGAGACTTCTTGTTGGACCCTCGGAGGAGCTTTTATAGCGTCAAGGCAAAGGTTGTAAAGTTCTTCTTTTGAATTAATACAATCAAGCTCATTTTTCTCAACAAGTATCTTATGTTATTTGTTTCATGGACTCCTTGACTTTCATGTTAAATATGTTTTATAATACTGGTTATTCAGGTGCTATTTAATCGTTTGCCTTGTTTGTGTTTGCATGTTTGCGACAAAGGAACTTACTTGAATCAAAGGAGAAAAGGCATACCCAAAGTTGCGTTGGACATGAGGTAGGCCTTAAACACATTTGTTTGCCATTATTTATAAAGCACATTTAGAGAAAGATAGTGTCCGGTTGGTTTGCTTGTCATTAGGTCTTCTTTAGATTCTAGGAAGGTCTATCTTTTCCGCAAGATTGACTCATTCCACGTGACACACCATCTAAACACTGAATTTTTCTTAATCATAGTTTGCAATGGTAAAATAATGTGGGAAAAATCGGGAACAAATCTCTTGACAAAGTTAATTTGACCTAAAAATGACTGTATGGATTTTTTGTTATGAGGGAATGGAATTTCAGAAATCTCTTTAATTCTATCCAGATGAATATAAATACCATCTTTGGAAACAACGAAGCCCAAGAGCTTTCCTTGATTAAGAGAAAAGAAGGATTTTTGGGATTGAGTGAAATACCATACCTTCTGAAGTGTTGAAAGATTTGATTCAAATCATGTAAATGATTGGATCTTTTCTTAGAAAATACAGTAATATCATCTAAACAGACAACTACTGCTTTGTTGATCAATCCTTTAAAGGCTATATCCATTGCTCTTTGGAATGTAGCTCCTGCGTTAATAAGTCCAAAAGGCATTTTTTGATAAGCATAAGTTCCCCATTTTGTTCTGAAGGTAGTTTTGAGTCTGTCATCGGGATGGACCAAAATTTGGTTATATCCTGAAAAACCATCTAAAAAGGACATTAACTCAGTACCTGCTACTGAATGGAGTATCTGATTCATGGTAGGTAATGGGAAATTATCATTTTGGCTTGCCTTATTCAGATTTCTGAAATCTATGCAAATCCTGATGTTGCCATTTTTCTTTCTAACAGACACCATATTGGAAACCTAGTTTGAGTGTCAAACAGGAAAAATAACCTTAGCTTTCAAGATTTTATTGAGTTCTGATTTTATTTGACTCTCTAAGTTAGGATGAATTTTCCTCAACTTCTGTTGGACTAGTTTTTGTTCAGAAAGCATTGGAATGGTATGCTGAATGATTGATGTATCATATGTTTTTAAATCATCATATTTCCAAGCGAATACATGTTTATTTTTTCTTAATAATCTAATGAGTGCTAACCTTTCTTCCACAGATAGTCCTAATCCCAAATTGATGTTTTGAGGATTTTTCTCAGTACCAAGTTTTATCAACTCAAATCTTAAGGTGGAACTTTGGAGCTTTGAATTGGTTACCTGTTTAAACCTGTCTTTAATATCGTAGAGATCCTCAAGTTTAACCACGGGTTTTGGTATTGAGTTTTCCTCGTACTTTTCCTTCATTTGGAGATCATGATCACTTTCATCAATGATTTGATCATCGTAGGACTTGTCGGAAGTCAAGAAATTTAAGATGTCTTCATCATGATTGAACACTCACCAATTGGTGACATTGTCAGGAATCGATGGTCTAAAAATTAACTCTACTGAAAATCTATCTGGGCTATAATCTTCGGAAGGTAGGAGTTTAGAAGAAACATTGGCTAACAAGTCATTTGCGGCATTCTGGGATCTAGGAATAGGTGAAATATTGAATGCTAAAAATTGAGATATAAGTTCTTGGACCAAAGGCTGATAGTGCTTGAGGTGACTAGAAAGACAGTGAATTGTATTTCTAACTTGTTTTATGACAATCTCTGAATCACCAAACACTTTCAAATATTGAACTTTAAGACCAATAACTTTATATAGTCCTTGAACTAAGGCCTAATAGTTAGTTGTATTATTTGTGCATTCGAATTCCAACCTACAAGACAACATAGTTTTTTCTCCCTCAGGGCTAACTAAAATACACCTTGCTCTTGATCCTTCACTGGATTTAGATCCGTCAAAGTATAAAGACCAAAATAAAGAATTATCAACAATTTTATTTACAGTGTTCTCAGCAATATTAACACATCCTGATCTATCGGTTTCTGAAATTTTTTTGATTTGGGATGTGAAATTGTTTACTGAGAGAGGAGATGGTTGGGCAGTATAATTGCCAAACAATGATTTGGAAGAATAATTCCCCAAAATATTATTGTTAATTGTTATTGGTTGATTATCCTGTTCAAATTCAGTGATAGTATGGGTCATATGTTTCTCCCAATTGATTTTTATTTGATTTGGCTTTCCTTTGTAGGGTAGCCACATATGGGACCAATCGGTATAAATATACCCATGGAGCTTTTCAGACCAATCCCTACTCAAGATTAAACCATAAAACTTAGGTATATCGGCAATTAAGATATCAATTCTTTGAACTACTCGTGGATCAGTTGATAACCTAATAGTTACAGAGTTGATTTCCCCTAAAACCTGGACCTTGGTTCTATCCAACTGCACAATGTGAATTGCAGGCTTTTGGGGCTCAATGTTCAGTTTGGAACAAATTGAAGCTGGCATTATATTAGAGGATGCCCCTAAGTCAATCAAACAGTTGTGTAGATTTTGATTATAGATCTCGTAGGTTAAGAGGAAAGGGGGAGTATGGGAATTTGATCTGTCTCCAATTAAAATCGTATCAGTAGCTTCAACCCTACCAGAAGGTGGTTGACCTGAATCATTTGTAGCTTTAGCACTAGGAAGAGGCGAAGAAGGCACTGCATTCAATTCCTTAAGAAGCAATTTCTGCTAATGTTTTAATTTGGTAAGTTCAAACATGGTGATGTTTTCCTTAGTCTTCTTCATATCATCAATAATATTGTAATCCATTTGTTAAGAAATTTACTACATAACATAAATAATTACTGAGAGGAATAAATATAAAAAAACCAGCAACAACCATAAACACATAAACACAAATGTTTATCCGAGAAAACTGCAAATCCAGGGAAAAATCCAACCTAATAATATCTTATTAGCATTGGCCAAAAACCTGGCCAATCCGACCAAGTGAGCCTTCAACGCTCACCTTCGGGTCTTTTCATTACAATGAAGTTCTTCTAGCCTTTTATAGGCTCCATTACATATAATATCACGCGCAGAACACCATGTGTGCACAATACCATATGCCCCAAAACCAACATTATTTAACCTAGTCAACTTTGACTCTATCCTGAGTCAAGTTTACCTAACAATTCCCCCCTTAAACTTGACTTGGGATTCCTTGACTAACTCTAGCCAATCCTGCTAAGTGAGACAATCCCGTTCACTCTAGCTCTTACCCCCTCAAATTTTTTACCTGGGGATCCTTCTAAGTGAGACAATCCAGTTCACTCTAGCTCTTACCCCCTCAAAGGTTTTACCCGGGGTATTGTTAACCCGACATCCCCCCTATCACCTAGGTCTAACCCAGACTTTACCGGTGATCACTGAGGGGTACACATGCCTTATGAGGTCTTACAGTAGTATGCCCATTTACATGCAATAATTTTTACTTCATTAAATTTTTTTTGTTTATTGCTGCTGTGATTTTGATCCATCCTCTCTCAATTTGATTTGCTCAAAAACTTCTATCAAACTACTCCAACTGCGAGCCTGAAGAGAACCTCGTAGATTCCAGCACCGGTGGGCTCACGTAGCAGAAAACAAACAATTTTAATATTACCAAAGGTATCTCTCAACCTTCTTTACATAGCCGCATGAATCCCGAACAATTCGTCAGCATGTTCCAAACCGGTAAATATCGCAAATGCACTACGATCCCTGGCAATTACGACACTATCCTCCGCACATTCTCCTCGAGGTTCTTTCGCGTACGATTGTTCTACGATTATTTTCCAGACCGAGATTTGCTGCATTGATCTCATCATGCACTATAAACCCCTGGCATCAAAGAATCCCTTTGAACCCAATATCTGGCTCTGATACCAATTGTTAAGAAATTTACTACATAACATAAATAATTACTGAGAGGAATAAATATAAAAAAACCAGCAACAACCATAAACACATAAACACAAATTTTTATATGAGAAAACCCCAAATCCAGGGAAAAACCCAACCTAATAAGATCTTATTAGCATTGGCCAAAACCCTGGCCAATCCGATCAAGTGAGCCTTCAACGCTCACCTTCAGGTCTTTTCATTACAATGAAGTTCTTCCAGCCTTTTATAGGCTCCATTACATATAATATCACGCGCAGAACACCATGGGTGCATAATACCATATGCCCCAAAACCAACATTGTTTAACCTAGTCAACTTTGACTCTATCCTGAGTCAAGTTTACCTAACACCATTGAATCCGATACTACCAACGTTTTAGATGTTGAAGGTATATTTGAGGATGATGGTTTGTTTTGAGGTACTATTGCGGCCGACTTCTTTGTGGGTACCTTTTCCTTTGTAGTAGTAGTACTTGCACTCCTTTTCTTTGAATTTGTCTGGACAGGTTCAGGGGCACCTTTACTCCTGGTAGTCACAGGAAAAGCTTCTTGTTCATATTCTGTATCGGAGTTTGGTAATATGAAGTCCCACATTCCATGGCATTCGACAACTTCCTCTTCTTCGAATTCATCGGATGGTGAAATTGTTTCATCTTCTTCTTCCTCTTCAGGATCTGAATCTACATTAGATATAACATTTGGTGGTTTTGACTCAGGTTTCTTAAAATTCCTAAATGGTTTCTTGGTTGAAGTTTCTACCACTTGTTTTTAGATTTCAACCATTTCATTTGACATTGTTTTGAGGACCTTTTGTAGACCCTCCATATCGTATGGATCTTTAGGGGTTTTCTTCTTTGAATCATCTTTAAAAGAAACTCTTTTGGATTTCCTATCTTCGAGAGCAGCTTTCTTTTCTAAAGCTATAATGTGTTTTTCTACACCGAGCACTTCTTTCATGTTTTCAGCTAAAGTTGGTTTTCCAGCCCTATCTACAAAAATGGCTATATTTGAAGGTAGGGCTGTTATATACCACTCGCTTCTGATTTACTCACTTGGCTTGGAATCGGTAGGGATTTTATTCAAGAGTTTATTGAATCGGGAGTTAAACTCCTTGATAGGTTCTCTAGATTCAATCCTTAGATCTGAAAGATCATTAATCAGTGTTGCTAAGGATCGATCATCACCATACTTG
The DNA here is from genome assembly GCA_000404065.3 of Pinus taeda. Taxonomy (NCBI): domain Eukaryota; kingdom Viridiplantae; phylum Streptophyta; class Pinopsida; order Pinales; family Pinaceae; genus Pinus; species Pinus taeda. The sequence goes on along the minus strand of APFE030750874.1, from coordinate 1,598 downwards.
GTAAGAAACTACTCATGGAAGATATTACAGCCGGTAATGGATATAGAGGGTAAGGAAAAATACCAAGACCTAGCTGATCCTTGTAAAGTGTAAGGGAAAAGCCTAACGACAACATCTTCTTCTGTCACTCTTTTTAGATTAACTGATAACCTGAAATTGTTAATATGTTCCTCGGCCAATGTTCCAGCATCTGTATTAAATTCTGGTAACCACTTCTTAGGATAATCAGGTAATGGCTGTAATGGTGTAGGCATAGTGACTACACCAAGACTATTCCATGGATTATGTGCCATTTTAGAAGTAACAACAATTGCTGATGGAGTTCTAGGTGTTTGGGGAGGAGTTGGTATTGACGATTGAATAGATTGTGATGTTGAAGTTGGTGATCCCTAGTGAAGAACAATATGTAATGGGGGAATGGATGTTTGACTTCGCACTGGAGAGGATGAGATGGAGGATGATGAAGAAAAGTTCTCAGTACCAGATCCTTCAGTGTTCTTTTTAGCCTTTTTCCTTTTCGGTAAATGCAACTCAACGGGTTCAATGCCGAGTTTTTCGCTTTGAAGTCTGGTGAGAGGGTGAGGTAGATGGAATTTTGAAGTCTCACTGCCTTGAGATACTTCATATTTCTGAGGTGATATGGAAAAGCCTTGAAGTTTCTAGACGAGAGACTAAACTTCAGGGGACTCAGGACTTAATCGTTTTGAAGTATGATGGGGTTGAGCAGTGGTAGTTGATAACTCTTCTTCTCGTTTGGATAATGGTATTTCAAAATGCAAACGGGAGGACCGAGGTACGGTGGAGGGAGATTTTTTCTGAGAATGGTCTATAGATTTTGATTTACTTGCCATTCATAGTTCAGGCCCTCCTTCTAGCACCAAAAATGTTGATGCCTCGAAAATCTTTGAATCAAAATCAGGGGATAACCACCCGATCCGGAACTTAATGTAGCTCCTTTTCCGTTTGGGATGGTGGCTCCGACTGGATATAATGGGACCAGTTTCCCAGTGATGAATAAAAATGGATGGATGAGTGACTGGTTTTCTAATAAGTGATAATGGATGGATGACTTAATCTAAAAGTGAAAATACAAATAACTATTCTATCCCGGGAAATTTCTATTCTTAAGGGAAACATTTGATGATCTCTGTTCATCAATAGGCATATAGATGACTCTATTCAATAAACATAGACATTCATTCATATAATAATTTCTTTGTTCAAATATTTGAACAAAGTAATTAATAAAACATTGTTACACTTGTCTTTTATATATTACTGATACATGTATGACTAAAAGAAAAGTATCCTGTAAACATCCAATAGTGGAAAGTATAAAGAATGCAGTTGAAACACATGCATATATTCAATAATAGCAAGATTAATCCAATAACAATTCACATAAAAAGAATGAATTCAAACATACATAGTAGTACCATATGAGTTGCAAATCATTCCCAAGATCAATCGCAATTTGAATTCCTTCTTTCAACTTAGAGATACTTTTAAATAAAGGCAGTAGTGCACATCCACATAAAATCTTCGTTGTCAAAAATTGGAATAATTGGCCCAGTCTTTATAAAAAAAATATACCTGAA
>APFE030750872.1:0-10380 GCA_000404065.3 Pinus taeda | reverse complement strand
ATTATTACTATATATATAATTTATAATCCATATTAAATGGATATGAGAACAAAAAAATTTGAGTTAATAAAGTGAAATATTGTTTTTAATTCACTAAGCTCAAGCTTTTCAAAAAAATTTCCCATCCATTTTAATTACTTGTGCATGTAATTGTGTTTGTAATCCATCCATTTTAATTACTTAGGCATGTAATTATACCAATAGGCATTATATTATGAGGTTTTTGTTAGAGATACTATGGAGATTCGTTGTCCTCTCAACAATGTCGTCCCCTTTATTAAATAAAATCACAAGGATCGTTTCTATCTTCCACATTAATGAATTTCTCGAGGTCAATTCAACAAACATAAACATACACTGGCTACACGATCCATGATCCAGGATAATTTTTGTTAGGGGAGAGGCTTCTATTATTGTGTAGGGACCAGTAGTTGTTATAGTACTGGTCCCACACACCCATCAAAACATGACCAAAAACATTCATAGTTTAAACATAAATAGATAATATTAATTTATATAAGTTTCCAAAATGGACCCCATATATTGATTGGGCTTATAATTGTCCAACACTAGCCTTTAGTATCACAATTTGATAAGACATCTTGTCCCAAGTACCTCCAAGTCTAATTTAGAAAACAAGACAAAATAAACTTGCAAACATTCCATCCCATACTATCCAACAGTACACATGTCACATCAAACCAACCCCAATATATATACACTAGAGAATTTATGACCAAAGTTAATTGATACCTGCACAAGAATAGGGAATGTATGTGTCAACCATAACTACATATATGTTCATCAATGCAACCTGCTCAAGGAAATAAATGACACCAACACACAAGATTCAGGAATTAAACACAAGATTCATGAATTAAACATAATATTTAGGAATTAAACATAGGAAAGCACAAGGATCAACTATAAGAGTTTATCAGCGATTGGATCACATCCAAATTAATCCAAAACACACATTTGAATTTGAAAATGGCAATCCATGTCAATCCTCCCTACTAATCAAATTCAACAACAAAAAACTATAAAACGACCTCGACCCTTACTAAATTGCTTCATAAACTTTAATTCTAATCGTCTGCAGCTGGAGACATACCATCAAAGATTGTATGCAGATTGTAATCAGGGTTGAACACTTCAAATTTTTTCTTTCTATTTTTTTAATATTCCATTAATTTACAATATAAACTTCAATTTTTTTCTTTCTTTCTTCCTGTTATTTTTAATCTTCCATTAATTTACCATATGAAGCTACTGTGTGTGCAAATTAGAAGCTATTATGTGTGCAATTTAGAACCTACTGTGTGTGAAATTTAGAAGTTGTGTTAAATATCAAAAGAAATATTGCCACAGACCAAAACATTTATTCATATAACATTCATTGATATATGCAGGTTTCCATAGACCAAATTAGGTCCACCTGTAGGTCTTCAAGGTTCGAAGTCATGTCAAGTCTAAGATCATAAACAAGAAATTAATGTAAAATGAAGATAGCATAGAGGAGGGAGGCCTATGTTAAATCTAAAAAGGGAGGGAGGCCCATCTTAAATCTCAAAAGAATCGTTGCCACAGACCAAACCAATTATTCAAATAACATTCATTGATATATGCAGGTTTCCATAGACCAAACTATTAATCATGTCCACATGTAGGCCTTCAAGGTTCAAAGTCATGTCAGGTCTAAGTTCAAAAACAAGAAATTAATGTAAAATGAAGATAACATAGAGGAGGGAGGCCTATGTTAAATCTCAAAAGAACCGTTGCCACATACCAAATTGTTTATTCAAATAACATTTATTGATATATGCAGGTTGCCACAAACCAAACCATTAATCAAGTCCACCTATAGGCCTTCAAGATTCGAAGTCATGTTAGTTCTAAGTTCATAAACAATAAATTAGTGTAAAATGAAGATAACATAGAGGAGGGAAGCCTATGTTAAATCTCAAAAGAATTGTTGCCACAAACCAAACCATTTATTAAAATAACATTCATTGATATATGCATGTTGTCACAGACCAAACAATTAATCATATATTCAAATAACATTCATTGATATATGCAATTTGCCATAGAAAAAACCATTAATCAGATATTCAAATAACATTCTTCATTGATACATGCATGTTGCAAACACATAATTTCTTATTCAAATATATGCAGGTTGCAACTATTGATTAACCTTTTCATATTTAAATTTCTAATTTAAATAAGACTGAATTTCTATTGTTGAAACAACTTCCACTGACACAAATAAATTTTAACAATATGCATGTTGTTGTAGCCATGTCATGAGTTTCAATTGCAGATCGTATAAGGAATAGGAGGAGCTGAGGGACCAAGTGTGCCCAATTGCAAAGCACTTCATCGGAAGAGAAAATGGTGGATGATGTGAATGTTTCCAATGCTCCCTGCAATGATGTTGAGAATGTCCATGTGGTGGAAAATCCTACTGTCCAGCCATCTACCACAGAGCCACCCTCAACCACAATACAAGGTGTAAGCTCATCGAAGAATATTAGTGCCATAAGAGGGTGGACAAAGGAATACATGCTAAGTGCAATTGATGACATAGATTTCAGGAGATATTCAGTACATGCATTTGTAAAACAACATGGAATTGCAGCCTTAAGCATACATTATTGGATTAATGGGCTCATTCATACACAGCGTATAGGGCCTCTTGTTGTTATGACTAAGGAGGAGGAGGTCGAGATGGTTGTTTGGTGTAAGGATATTTCCCAAATGGGACATGGTTTAGAGTTTATACAACTCAAATCCATAGTAGCTCAAATATGTCAAGGGACGCAAAACCCCTTCAAACATGGATTTCTTGGAAAATCTTGGTGGAGTGGGTTTAAAAAAAGGCATTCAAACCTTGTGTTACGAACAATCAAGGGCCTTGACAAAGATAGGGTTATTGTGTCTAAATTCTATGACACCCTTTCCCATGCATATGAGAAACACTCTTATGCCCCAAACCATATCTAGAACTGTGACGAAATAGGCTTACAGGTTGGAAGGAATTGTGGCATACGAGTAATTGCCAAGAGAGGGAGAAGAAATGTGCCAAAAATTTTTCCTTGGAGCAAGGAGTGGATCACTATTATTTGTCATGTCAATGCGACTGGTTCTTCCATCTTGGGTTTTTATTTATCCAAAGGTTAAACTCAACTTAAAAACTATATACAAAATTGTGAACTAGGGGAATGCATGGATGACAAAGGAACTCTTCTTGAATTGGATTTTTCACTTTGTTTCGTTTGTGCCAGGTGATGCCTCGCCTAAAAATAGGCACCTACTAGTTTTAGATGGCCATGGAAGCCACATGGTTGTGCAGACAATCAAGGAGGCCAACAATTTTGTCATTGACCTATTAACACTACCATATCATACCACTCGCATATTGTAGCCCCTTGATGTTAGTGTGTTTGGGCCTTTCAAGAACTATTTCAGGGAAAAGCAAGCTTCATGGATGGAAAAGAATCTAGGTGTGGAGGTAAAAATCTTTGATCTACCTCAGATTGCAAGTAAAGAATTTAAAATGGATCTAACACCTTCTAATATCAAGGCTGGATTTGGGAGGACTGGAATTTGGTCATTGAATGTTGATTCTCTTATTAATGATACTAGTTCCAGCTACGCATTTTTTATGGAAGGTCAAGAAGCAGAGGACTTACATGACCAAGTTGATGCCAAATAATATGTGGATTAGCAAGATGTTATTGATGTTGAATGTATGATATCCCTTTCTCAAGGGAACTTCTATGATGATGAACATGTAAGTGAGACACAATTCAGTAATGAACCAATTGTCAATAATATGGAGGCTTCCACACCCACTGAAGCACCTACTAATTCTGCATGTGATATTCCAAATGAGGCAGTTGATCATGAAAACAACAATGCAAATGTGGTTTCAAATGATAATGTAACAAGAATCAATAATGACCAATTGAGCATGCCAACCCAAGTAACCCCACCATCATGGTTGGAAGAGGTCATGATGAATAACAACAAACATAATGTGTCATCCACCAATGATGAAAGCATGGCCATGCCTTCACAACCAATAGAGTTGAGAACTGAACTTGTTCATTAGTTTCTGGGGTGGATCATTGGAAGAATATTCTATTCAGATGAAGTACCAAACGAAGACAACAATGGGGTTCAATCAGGTTTCCCTGAGGTTAAAAGGCAAGTGGCAAGCCATCAAGAGCATGTGACAATGAACCAAACAATACTTGGTAGGTTCCTACAGCTACCAATAGAGAGAGTGAAGGCCTCATCAACGCATTCAGCAACAGAATATCTTTAGTTAGAGAGGAGTTCATAGTTACTCACCTCTGAAGAATATTTGAACCTAATGTCTAAGTCTGAGCATAAAACACTTGAAATTTAGGAATCTAAATAGAGAAAAAAGGATTTGTCCAAGGAAAAGAGAGATTCATGGATTGCAACAGTAGCAGCTCGAGAAAAGGAAAGGCTCGAAAGAAAAAAAACAATGGAAGAGAAGGAACATCCAAAACAGTTGGCAAGGCAAGAGAGGGAGGCAATGTTAGGTCCCTATACTACTAGTTTAACCCCTTATTGTTATTAGTGAAACCCCCTTATTATATTTTTGTGCCCATGTAGTCCCCATATTGTTATTATTGTGCCCCATAGAAGCCCACTATTGTTATTATTGTGCCCTTACATTATTATTGTTATGTCGACTTTGATTATATTATGACCCCTTAGACTCCTATATATAGAAAGGAGGTCTTGTCATTTGTATCATTCATGAATGATTTATTTTTGTAATGTAAAGGAGGTTGGCCCCTTGAAGAGGCTTATTTTGAAGGCATTGATCTCTCTTTTCTATCTTTTTGTGAGCTGGTTTCATAACATTTGGTATCAGAGCTTGGATTCTAGGATTTCATTGCTCCAAACAGGTCATCGTGGCATTTTCATTCTAACGTTTTTTCTATGGCGTTTCAGAAGCTAAAACAAAAAACCCATTTGAGGCGAAATCTCACTACACCTCGAGTATGAATTTCACATTTTTTCTCTCTATATTTTAGGAGATCTAATCTGAGGAAGTTAGGGTTTTCGCAAGCTCCATAATTCCATCTCAAACAGGACATCATGGAAGTTTCACTATAATTGTTTTTCTGCGAACGTTTAGACTTTGAAATTAAAACCCATTTGAGACAAAACCTTGGAGAAGCCTGGCCCTAAATTTCATATCTTGTTTCACTATATTTTCGGAGATACAATCCAATTCATTTAGGGTTTTTGTAGGATCCGGAATTGCATCCCAAATAGGTGACCTTGGGAAAATCACCATAACTGTCTCTCTTAGCATCATATTGAAATTTGGTAAGAAGTTATAGAAAGAAGACGGACTTTAATTTTTTGTGTATCGGTTTCAGGTCCTAAGGTCGAAACAGTGATAGATGGAACTTCATACAAGTTCACTCTAATGAACCAGTTTATAATCAGGTCATTGTGGGAGATTTGACATAATGCTTCCCTGGAGAATCCAATCTTGATCAAACTTGTGTGTTTAGAAAGAGGACTCAGAGAGATATCACAGGACACAATGTAGAACTTGGAGATCCAAAATTATAGAGATACAACAGATTCAAGATCAAGCTCCTAAAATCAAGAAAAAGTGATATGAGGAAGTTTGATGGCAAGGATCCGGTAAATTGGGTACTACAGATGGAGCAATATTTTGATATACATGGTGTACAACTGTTACAAAAGGTACATATTGCATCTTTATATTTAGAACCAAATCAATTTTTATGGTATAAAGGGCTTTGTTCTCATAAACCACTTGTCATCTGGTCAATTTTCACAGAGGCAATGATAGCACTCATGAGGGGATAAAGAGCAACACATTCTTTAGCCAATTGATAAATCTCAAAAAAAAGGGTTCAGTGGCAGAGCACATTGAGGAATTCCAAAAATTGAATATAAGGGTAAATGATATCACAGACAAGCAGAGGATTGATTTCTTCGTATGGACTTTAAAAGATAACATCCAACATGAGGTTCGCCTTTGGGAACCTAATTCATTGGAGAATGCATACAGGTTGGCAAGAAAAGTGGAAAGAAAAATTATGGAAACAAGGAAGTCTACCACTCACAAATATAAATATGGAAGTGTTGTTTCCCTTAGCCTTCCACAACCTAAAGGATGACACCACAACAATTGGAAGAAAAAAGAGCAAAAAGGCTTTGTTACAATTGTGATAGAAAATACATTATAGGTCATAAGTGTGTTGAGAAGAAATTATTTTACATAGATTGTGAAGAGGTGGAAGAAAAGGATCAAGAAACGTCAAAAGAGAGGATATACACCGAGAACCAACCCTAGAGAAAGAATAAATGAATCTAACCATATCTTGTACTGTATTTGTAGGAATTACCACTCCTCAAACTCTCAAGATAAAAGGACATATCAAGAAGAAGAAGGTTCAAGCAGTGAAATATCAGGAAGAAAAAGATCAAGAAACGTCAAAAGAAGATGATATACACTAGGAACGAACCCCAGAGAAAGAAGAAATGAATCTGACCATATCTTGTAATGCATTGGCAGGAATTACCACTCCTCAAACTCTCAAGATAGAAGGGCATATCAAGAAGTAAAAGGTAATAGTGTTGATTGATTCGGGTGGTACCCATAATTTTATTCATTGTAAGATAGTCAAGGAATTGAATTGCTTCCTATATCCAGCACTAGAGTGTCAAGTAATGGTTGCAAATGGAGGAACCATAAATTGCTCTAGGAAGTGCCATAATATCAAGTTGTCCATGGGAGAATATGTATTGAATAGTCCAATGCTTTCCATTCCAAAGAGTGGTGCAGATGTTGTACTAGGAGTCCAATGGCTACAATCTTTGGGTACAATAGCTTTCAATTTTCAAGAAAGTTTCTTGAATTTTTTTTTTAAGAAGGAAAGGAAGTTGAATTAAGGGGTATCGAAGGGAAATCGGGAAATTTAATCAGCTCTCACAGCATGACAAAGCTTCTGAAGAAAGAACAGTGGGGCTTAATTGCACAATTATGTTCATTAGAGGTTCTCACATCGAAATCATCTATTTCTCCAAATCTCCATTTTTTTTTGGATAATCATTCCAAGGTATTTGAGACTCCTAAAGGTCTCCCACATATTCATGATCATGATCATGCTATTCATTTGATTCCAGGAATTTTTCCTCCAAACATCACACCTTACAGATATCCCTATGCCCAAAAGAGTGAAATTTAATGTATGGTTGCAGAAATGCAATAGGATGGTACAATTCAATCTAGTCAAAGTTCTTTCTCTTGTCCAGTAATATTGGTGCACAAGAAGGATGGGTCATGGCACATGTGTCTAGATTGTAGGGAGCTCAACAAGCTCACTATTAAAGATAAGTTTCCCGTTCCTTTCATTAATGAATTGCATGGATTAATTTACTTCACTGAGTTGGATCTTCGTTCAGGATATCATCAAATCATGATGAAGACTGAAGACATTATGAAAACAACATTATTGAAGAAAGATGCATTTTCATGGACTTCAGAAGCAACGAAGGCCTTTGAACATCTTAAAGAGGCAATGCGCCAAGAACTGGTCTTAGCTACGCCAGACTTCGCAAAAACCTTTGTTCTGGAATGTGATGCCTCGGGAAATGGAATTGGTGAAGTTTTAACACAAGAAGAAAGACACATTGCTTTCGAAAGTTGTCCAGTCAAAATAAACTATTTACACAAAGCTATTTATGAAAAGGAAATGTTGGCAAGACTACATGCACTTGAGAAATGGTGACCTTACCTAATGAGAAGGTCCCAGTTTAAACAATATCGCCAGAACTTGACGAGGAAGGAAAAATCATATTGGAACCTGAAGAAGTCACAAAAAGAAGAATCCAACAGCTATGAAATTGATCAATTTCATAGTATTTCATCAAGTAGAAGAACTTACTCGCTGAATATTCCTCATGGGAGGATGAGAATTTTATATAGAAGCATCCATAACTACTCAAGCGTTGAGGACAACACTTTTTGAAGAAGAGGGGCATGTTAGGTCCCTATACTACTAGTTTAACCCCTTATTGTTATTATTGAAACCCCCTTATTATATTGTTGTACCCATGTAGTCCCCATATTGTTATTATTATGCCCATAGAAGCCCACTATTGTTATTATTGTACCCTTACATTATTACTATTATGTCGGCTCTGATTATATTATGACCCCTTAGAATCCTATATATAGAAGGGAGGTCTTGTCATTTGTATCATTCAAGAATTATTCATTTATGTAATGTAAAGGAGGTTTCCTCCTCGAAGAGGCTTATTTTGAAGGCATTGATCTCTCTTTTCTATCTTTTTGTGAGCTGGTTTCATAACAGGCAAGAAAGGCTCAAAAAGTGTTGGAAAAAGGAGGGGTGACAAACAGGGAAGAGTATGGTGCAAGTCAGTTGGAGGTAAAAAGATGATGTCCAACACTTTGGACCACATTGCATACATACACCATCGTACTAGGACTTGATTAACATCCAAGCCCCCCACTATCAACTAGGGGTTATACCCACCTCCTATACACCTAACAATGCATGGGTAAATCCTATGTATTGTGGGCCACCTCCACTTAGTGTTGGGGTTAGTAGCACAAATGGACAATTCAGCTACTCAATCCCTCCATGGTTACAAGTAATAAACTGGACTCAATCATATGGTAGCAACTTGGCTCACGCAGGAAATTTAACAAGTTTAGGAAATTCAAAAAATGGAAGCCATCAAGCATAGGGGTGGGATGACATTTTTGTTTGTAACCAAATTGCAGTGTGGATGAAGTTGCAATGACTTTTTTGTTTATAACCAGAATGTAATGTCAGTTCCATAGTGTATTTGGATATAGTTGAAAAGATGGTTAAACATACGATTTAATATACTAGTTAAATATACATTATGTTCGATTATGGTTTATTTACATTGTACCCTGCATAATTTATAATATTAGAAAAACTAACTAAAAAAAACTTTATGAGCAAAGAATTCAACACAACATGACTTTCATACATAGATATTTTCATGGTTGATTACACAGAGTTGTAGTTATGCCTTGACATTCATCGTTTATTACACATACAAGTAGTTAGATAAGATGCCAACAAACAAAAAGAAGACATGTATTGGTTCACATATGAATCACGATCCTAGAAGCTAAACTAAGGACTCATCATATACCTCTTCAACTTATAGTTGACGAGGCCATTGAAAATTATGAACAAGAAAATAATCGACATCTGTGTGATGAGTCTGCATGCAATGGTGTTAAACATTGATACAAAGTGATTATAAACCCTATAATCATATGACCAGCAAAGGGTGTCAAAAGCATGAATGCCAGCTAGCACGAGATCAAATAGATTACATTGTACCCTGCATAATTTATAATGCTACAAAAACTAATTGAAAGCAACTTTCTAAACAAAGAATTCGACATGACATGACTTGCATACAGAGATATTTTCATCGTTGATTACACAGAGTTGTAGTTCTTCCTTGACATTCATGCTTTATTACACATACAGGTAGTTTGACAACATACCAATTCAAAAAAAGAAGACAGTTATTGGTTCACATAAGAATCATGATCCTAGAAGCTCAACTAAGGGCTAGTCATATACCTCTTCAACTTCTAGTTGACGAGGCCATTGAAAATTTTGAACAATAAAATAATTGACATCAATATGATCAGTATGCATGCAATGGTGTTAAACATCGATACAAACTGATTATAAATCCTATAATTATATGGCCAGAAAAGGGTGTCAAAAGCATGGGATCAAATATACTATATTGTACCCTACATAATTTATTCCGTGACCAAAACTAACTGAAAGCTAAATTCTGAACAAAGAATTCAACATGACATGACTTTCATATATCAATTAGGATTGAGAATGGATGCAAATATTTTCCATAAAAACATATAAGATGTAGGAAACCCGACATTAACTTATCATAGCATTATGCCAAATTATAAACCCTATAATTATATGACCAAAAAAGGGTGTCAAAATCATGAATGCCAGCATAAGATCAAATAGATTACATTGTACCATGCATAATCTATATTGTTACAAAAACTAACTGAAAGTAAATTTTTGAACAAAGAATTCAACACGACATGACTTGCATATATCAATCAGGCTCAGAATGGATGCAAATATTTTCCATGAAAACGTATAAGATGTAGGAAATCCAACATTAAATTATCACATCATTATGCCAAATTATAAATCGTATAATTACATGACCATAAAATGATGTCAAAAGCATGAATGCCACCACGCGATCAAATAAATTACATTGTAC
>APFE030750855.1:137015-174381 GCA_000404065.3 Pinus taeda | reverse complement strand
ATTCTATGGGCCAAATACGATATTTATAAAAGAGGTATGGTAAATAAATAAAACATTTTTTTATATTTACTCCATATCTCACCTTATATTTATGAACACACAAGCGTGTAAATAAATAAAGATATAAATAAAGTGGAGGTATGGTAAATAAATAAAACCTCTTTTTATACTTGAAAGGTATGGTAAATAAATAAAAATATAAATAAACTATAGGTATGGTAAATAAATAAAACCTCTTTCTATGTGTAGAGTTTTCTTTCAGGATTATCACATCCATAATTCTTTGTCGATACAAAGAATTATGGATGCGATAATCTCGGAAGAAAACTCTACACAAAATACAATTCGCAGAAGCCTCAAGAAATAACCTCTTTCTATATTTTGACCATTAACCCTCTTCTATTTAAGAAGGCTCAAAAAAGAGGTTTATTTAATTGAATCGTTATGGGGAAAAATACCCGTCGTATTATAAATGAGTATTGGTAAATTAATAAAAATATAAATAAACACGAGGTATGGTAAATAAATAAAACATTTTTTATATTTACTCCATAAGCCACCTTATATTTACGAACACTCAAAAAATGTGTTATATTTAGGTGGAGCCTATGGACCAAATACCATGGGCCAAATTATTATTAATACCATGCAAAAAAACATTATTAGCCCTAATATTAGTATTAATAAAAGAAAAGATGACACATGGTATTGACACATGGTATTCACATGGAATGCAACCTATTTAAAGGGGGGAATTAAACTAGCATAGATCCATATATACTCTGGATCAAATATCGTGATATGCAAACTAACATAGAGTGAAAAATATTTGATCCCTCTTAGGGCTTGGTAGATCAAGAGTAAAAACGGATCTTGTAATTTAATGTCACTTAAACATTTTAGCTTGGTTAAAATAAAAAAAAAAAATAAAAATCAATTATTAATTTTATTAATTTTTTATAACTACATAATAGTAGTTTTTAAGCTCTAGGTTTATGATAACCCATGGTATTGACCCATGGTAATACCATGGTATTCATGTGAGGAGAGACTATTTAAAGGGGAAATTCTATCAGCTTAGATCCATCTTAATTCCGGGTCTACCAAGTGTTGGAAGGGATAAATAGATTTCATCCCTCTAAGAGTGGTAGATGTGGAGTTAAGATGGATATAGGTTGGTTTTTATGATAATGAATATATTAAATAGGCTTAGGAAATTATATTGTAAAAAAATTCTTAAGGTTAATGGTTAAAGCTACATTTAGTCACTTCACAAAATTTAGTAAAAAATATCAATATCTCCATCAATATTGGTTTTTCTAATTTAATAAAAAAAATTCAGAACAATGAAATCTTAACTCTTTCCACATCATCCTCGCAGAAGAGAGACAGTCGCTACCCAGATTTCCCACCATTTCTCAAACATTCTTAATATGATATCTTCATGAAAAATTTAAGGTACTAATCTTGGATTAGTTGTTTGAAAAATATTCTGGTTTGTACAACCTTTCATCCTCTCTACTATTCTTAGTTTGTTGTAATGATCTGTAGGGGTTGGGTCACTGCACCACATTGTCCTAAAAGGCAGAGATTGTGCACCAAAAAGGAAATTAATACACATGTTACAACGCTATTAAAAATGGTATGAAGGTAGTGAATTATGCTAATAAGAAATTTAGATTGGGAGAGACGTAAATAAATTTTACTATTTAATTGAAGATGTCCAATTACAATATTAAGAAATCTACATTGATATATTTATATATTGATTGGAAGGCTTCTAACAACGGTCACTTCTTTCCATTAGATCCCCTTCAGGCCTTTGGGATACCTACTACTTCATTATATTATATAGCTGGGGCTTGCTACTTGTTGGCGTGTTGGGGTAAACAAACTTGATGTGTTTTTTTTATTATCTCACAGTTGGAGTCTATGGAATAAGAAAGAAATTTGATAGCTTGGCAGAAGTGGTAGAGAAAACATTAATGTCTCCTACCATGACAAGCATGGCCACTAACACTTGCAACATTGTTTGTAGGAAGTGAAAATTATGTTTCTTTTTTCCAAACATGTAAGTAAGTATATTAGAGATTAATGAATACGTTTTATTATTATCATATATGGTTTCATACTTTAACAAAACATTCACTAAGACTTCACAATGTTTTATTATTCAGTGAAAGATTTTCCAAGATCTTACAAGATTTTATAATTCACTGAAAGATTCTCCATGACTTTACAAGATAATATAATCTGGTGAGAGATTCACCAAAAAAAATCTATATACATATTATATTAGTGATTAAATTGCCTCCCATTTTTCCTATGTATCATGAGGATTTGCCCATTTATTATACATATAAATTTAGGGTGGTTCTTAAAATTTTCCCTGCATGAAACCTTGGAATTGATGAAAATGATGAAACCCTATGAAGATGGACTAAGCAAGTTATGTGTGAATGAATCCCTAACAAACCAATGGATTAAAAACATATATGATGAAAACATAGGAAAAACATATAAATATTAAGTATAAGTGCCAATTGGACTTGTGTTTGGTTACTAAGCATTACACACATTATTTATAATTTCCTATCTAGAATGTGGCTCTTTCATGCAAAATTGGAGTTGCAGTAAATGTCTTTACATGACTAATATTATTCCCATATTCATGAGGTTTAGTTTGGAGTTTGGCTAAAACAAATGTTAGTTTTTGGAATAATTCGAAGATGCCTTTAAGAAAATAAAATAAGGTATTTTATTGGAGAATGAAGAAAGTAATAAAAAAAAGGTTGTTGGGCGGTGCCATAACTATGTTGAAGTATCATGAAGAGAACCTGGTAATGTAGCCTTATATAATAACATTTGAAGTGGATAGAAAGTCTTGGAGATATGTCCTAAGTAGACCTTGAAGAAACCTATGAAATATAGTGTAATGAAACCAGCTCACAAAAAGATAGAAAAGATAGATCAACATCTTAGAAACAAGGCTCTTTGAGGGGGCAACCTCCTTTACATTACACAAATCAACAATTCTTGGATGATTCAAATGGAAAAACCTCATTTTTATATATAGTAGTCTAAGGTGTCACAATATAACTGAACCAACCTAACAATAATAATATAAAGGCACAAAAATAATAATAGAGGGATTCTATGGGACACAATAATAAAAATATGGGGACAATAGGGGCACAACAATAATAACAAGGGATATAACGAAAATAGTAATGGGGGAATCACTAGTAGTATAGGGACCTAACATGCCCCTTTCCTTCAAAAAAGTGTTGTCCTCAACGCTTGAGTAGTTCTGGATGTTTCTGTATAAAATTCTCATCCTCCCGTGTGGAATCTTCAAAGGGTAAGTTCTTCCACTTGATGAGATATTCTGAAAATGATCGATTTTGTAGGCATCGAGTTCTTATTTCTTTGACTTCTTCCCGTTCCAATATGATTGTTCCTTCCTCGTCAAGTTCTAGCAATATTGTTTGAACTGGAAGCTTGTCACCTATAACCTTCTTTAAGCATGAAACATGGAAAACTGGGTGCACTTGGGAAGATGCAAGAAGCTCCAATTTGCATGCCATAATACCTATCATTTGCAACACCTTGTACAGACTATAATACTTTGGTGATAATTTACTATCCTTCTTAGCTTGCTTGAGGGAAATTTGTTTATATGGTTGTATTCGTAGGAATACCCAATCACCTACATCAAAACTTCTTACGCTGTGATGTTGATATGCCTACTGTTTCATTCTATTCTACACTAAGGTGAGGTTATCCTTTAAGATTTGGAGAACTTGTTGCTAATGTTTGATGTGATCTTCCACTGCTTGAACCTTAGAATTTTCTTCTAAATATGATCTGGATGGATGGTGGATGTATCCATAAAGTGCCATTAAATGGGGTCATTTTTGTTGCAGTTATGGAAGGAAGTGTTATCCACCATTCAGCCAAAGGCAAGCCATTTGACCCATTGTGTCTATTTATTAGATACAAAGCAATGAAGATATCCTTCCAAACTTTTGTTTACTATCACAGTTTGCCCATTAGATTGAGGATGATAAGATGAGCTATGAGCTAACTGAGTACCAAGACAAGAAAATAATTGTGTCCAAAAATTTCCAGTCAAAATGGGATCTCTGTCACTTACAATAATCTTTGGGTTTCCATTTAGCTTTTCAATTATTTCTATAAATGCAGTAGAAATTGTACTCGCTTTAAATGGATGAGATAATGCACAAAAGTTTGTATACTTGGTAAGTCTGTCAACTACCACCATGATAACACTATTTCCTTCGGACTTGGGTAAGCGTGTGATAAAATACATTGTAACGTCCTCCCAACATTGGCTTGGAATGGATAAAGGTTGTAATATTCGTGGGGTCTTAATTGTTTCAAATTTATTTTATTGGCAAACGAAACATTTCGCAACAACTTTGAATATCCGATTTATAGGGCCATTCCCAAAAAAAAACCTTCCTTAACCCATTAGTAGGTTTTTAGAAATCCTTGAGTGCCCTCCTAAGGGAGAGGTGTGCAATTTCATAGAATTCTTTTGTTGCAGTGGGAAGTTATTACATAGGTATAACCAATCCTTGTACCATAATGAATCATTTTTCCAACTAAATGTATCATATGTACTGGGACCTTGTTGTATCTTTTGAATGAGTGCCCACACTTCCTCGTCATTCTTTCATTCATCCATTGCTTCATTTATCCATTATGGTTGGATAATAGAAATGGCGCAAAGAAATGCTTCCACATCCTCATCCTTTCTTGAGAGTGCATCTGCCACAACATTTTGCTTTCCTTTTTTGTAGATGATTTTAAAGTCATAACCCAACATATTTTTGACCCATTTTTGTTGCTCTTCTAAATATAATCTTTTTTCTAAAAAGTATTTAAGACTATCATGATCTGTTTTTACCTTGAAGTGTCTTCCCATTATGTAGGGTTGCCATTTCTTAAGTGCATGTAGTATTGCCAACATTTCCTTCTCATAAATAGCTTTGTGTAAATACTTTCCTTTGATTGGACGACTTTCAAAAGTAATGGGACTTTCTTCTTACATTAAAACAACACCAATTCCATTTCCTAAGGCATCACATTCCATAATAAAGGTTTTTATGAAGTCCAGTGTAGGTATGACTGGTGCTTGGGAAATTGCCTCTTTAAGATGTTCAAAGGCCTTCGTTGCTTTTGGATTCCATGAAAATGCATCTTCTTCAATAATGTTGTTAGAGGTGCTGCTATGCTCCCATAATTCTTAACAAACTTGCAATAATACCCTGTCAACCTGAGAAATCCTCGTAGATGTTTTATGGATGTGGGGATTTTCCATTCCTTAATGGTTTTCATTTTTCTAGGGTCTACCTTAACACCTTCATGAGATACAATATGACCCAGATATTCCACCTCTTGTACTCCAAAGAAACATTTGGAGCTTTTTGCATATAATTGTTGCTCCTCCAATAGTTTGAGCACCCTGTCAACATGTTGAACATGATCCTTCCAAGACTTGTTGTAGATTAGAATATCATCAAAAAATACTAACACAAATTTTCTAAGAAAGGGTTTGAAAATGGAATTCATCAAACCTTGAAATGTGGAAGGTGCATTGGTAAGGCCAAAAGGCATGACCAAAAATTCATAATGACCCTCATGAGTTCTAAATGTTATTTTCGAAATGTCTTCAGTCTTCTGAAAGAATGGGTTGTGAAGCTTCAGCCAAAGAATGAGGCACATGGATAGTTGGAAATTAGTTAGTACAATGATTTGTTCCTACTTTCGGAGCTTAAATCAATAAAGAAGACACCCTAACAGCCCAGTCAAAGCGAAAGTCAACCACCGTAGAAGGAGAACCATGCGAGTGAGGTGCAAATTTTTAGCCTCATGATTTGCTGCGTTGATAGCAAATCATGAGAAAATCACGTTATCTTATCTTTCAAAGTTAATTTTAGCTAATGTCGATTAGAATAAGGTTTAATTCTCTGAAACATTTGATGTGTAAGGGTTTTAGAAATTTACCTCTCGACATAGCAGACATAGACTTGAATTCTATTTTATAAACACTCTATTTTTATAAACAAACTCTATTACTTTTTATTGCTTTGCTGTGTGATTCCAATGCATGGTCAATCATCTTATGAAAGCATCATACTAATGCCTGCTTCTCGTAGGAGGGTCCCCTCGAGAGAGATAGTAAGGTTTTATTTTCCTTGTAGTTAGCATTGCATTCTGTATTTCCTGTACAATTTTTAGTTAGTTCATTTAATCACTTAAGTTTTGAGTTTTAGATATAAGTTTAAAATTGTTTTGTAGTAGGTTTATCTAATCATTTCATTATTAAGGCGAAGCGAGATCTCTAGTGCACATGATCAGAGTATAAATTAACATAGATTAGAAGCATAACTTTACATTACAATGCTATAAATATGATTTTCATTTATAAAGTTAATCTTTCTTTCCATTGAAGTAGATTTATTTATAGTGTGGTTTTATTGCAAGTGTGATTTTCATTCAAGAAAGTGTGATTTTGTTTACAACCAAGAGTGATTTCATTTTATTGAAAATGTGATTTTCATTCAAGGAAGTGTAATTTTATTTATAAGCTAGAGTGATTTCATTTTAAAACAAGCGTATGCGTGATTTTATTTCAAGCAAAGCGTGAGTGTGATTTTATTTTAAGTAAGAAGCAAATGTGAAGTTTATTTCAAGAAGAGTGTGATCATTCTTTTAAGCAAGAGAAATGGAATTGATTTCATTTTTATGAGTGATGTATTTGCTTACGTAGTTGTAGAGAAACATGTGCATTTTGATATCTCAAATTAACTTAGGAATTGTGTGAGTGAAAAAGACTCCTAGCACATACAATGTACATACATTTCATCAGTTTACTAGCCTTAGTTGATAATTCATGTAAGTAATTTAACATCAATTAAATTACTAAACATTTGTAGGTAGAGGTATGAGTTTGATTCCAACATCATCACTCACCCCACCACAACCTCATAGTTCCACAACATCCACCCAAACTCATATTCCATCAATCACAGACAAACATATACTTTTTGAAAGTACTTAGATCTAAAATCCAGCTTAGAGATTCACCAACTTCCTCTACTGAAGCCATAGTAGAAAAATAAGATCCTACATTGCCAACAAAAGTAGTAATTTTGTTATCTTCAACTAGAGAACAACTTCTAGGAAAAGAACTAGAAATCCCTAGTGGAGAGGAAGAAGAAGAAACCTATTTTAACATTCCATTGATAGAAGAACTAGAGGGGCTAGAGGAGGAAGCAAAAAATCAAATTTTAGAACCTTACATTAGTTCTGAGGAATCTACAATGGCAGGGGAAGGGGAAGGAGAAATACATAATGTGAAGGTGAACAACCTAGGATTAGAGGTGGAAGAGGAGAAAATAGAGGAGGTGGAAGAGGTGGAGGAAGAGGTAGTGGAGATCCATAACATTTTGGATTTCCCATTCTCAATGAAGATACAACAACCACAATGAAAAATATCTCACTCTCCATCCTTCCTAATTTTCATGGATTAAGAAATGAGGATCCTGAAACATTTTTCCTAGAGTTTGAATTCTTGTGTAGATCCTATGACTACTTGCTTGATACTCAAAATATGAAATTGTTTCCAGCCACTCTTAAGGATGCAACATTAAAATGGTTTATGGGATTAGGAGTACATTCTATAAGAACATGGGAACAAATGAAAACTCCATTCTTAGAAAAATACAAATATTATTGTATGCCCCATAATATTAAATATGAAGTCTTTAAAATGGTACAGAAAGAAGATGAAGATCTTTAAGATTTTGTTGAAACATTTGTATATAATGTTAAAAGGGATCAAATGCATAATCTAGATGAAGAAACTTTGAAAGATCTATTATTAAAATCTATCAGAGATGAGTGGATAGATCTTCTCAATTTTATGGGTAAAGGATATATTTCATAGTTATCATTTGGATTTATTTGTGAATTATGCATACAAATTTCAAGAGGAAAGGCAAGAACGAGGAAAAATCCAAGAGATCCTGTTATGTCTAGGATTAATAAATCTACAACTAGGACAGTAAGTAGGGTTGAAAACGGAAATTTGCTTGACAACCTTAAAATAGATATTTTGTGGAGTCTTAGTGAACAAATAGATACCCTTTAAGTAAAAAACAAGAAAAAGGCTGAAAATGCTGCATTATATATATTTTGTCCAAAATGTAGCAAGAAGCATGCCTTGAGAGAATGCCCTCTTGACTTAAAAAGTGTAGAAATTTGTGTTATATGTGCAGAAAATCACGATACAAAGGAATTTCCTTCAATACCAGGTCTTAAATCTATCTATCAAGAGGAAATAATGCTAAATCAAGTAGAAATACTCTGTTTTATTGCCAAGAGATGATGGAAAAATCCACAATCAAGTATGACCCAAGGTTTCAACACTCAAACATATGCACAACCATCACAAAGTAATTGGACTACACCCATGCCTTGGCAACCTTGGCCTCAACCTTGGGCATAGGGATGGAACAATCCTTATGGAAAGTATCCTCAATATCCTCAATTTCAACAACCTTACCCTTTTTCTTCACCACAATATTTTCCTTAGCCTATTCAATCCTCTCAACCTCAAAATCCAAACCCACAACATTCACTACCATTTCCACAAAAACCAAATTAACTGCCTGCCCAGTCACTTCCAAATCCAAATAATACAAATTCACAGTCTATTTACAATATGGAAGGACAAAATTTCCAAACGTACATGAGAACTCCATTAGATCTAAACAATGTGCAACTTAGATCTGGTAGAGTATTGGAAAAGAAGTCACCATCTGTTGCTAACCAAGAGTTTGAAAAGGATAACCTCTCTGAGAAAGAGACATCTCTTTATCAAGAGGAAAATTCTCAAAAACAAACCACCCCTACACATCGTGATGATACTCCGATAAAATCAACTCCCATCATAGAAAAACCTTCCGTTTTGTTAAAACACCACCTTTTCCTGAAAGATTGAAAATTGATAAAGGGGTAGAAAAACAAAGTGTGTTGCCAAATTATGATATGATAGATGAACTGAAGAATGTTTACATAAAAATTCCTTTGTTACAAGCTATGAAAAAAGTACCAACATTTGCAAAGGAAATTAGGGAGTTAAGTGTTAAAAGAACAAGAAGAAAAATGAAAGAAGTTAAAAGAATTTAGTTAGTTAGGAAAAGTACAGATATCATGATGGGAAAAACAACAATTTAGAAATATCTTGATCTAGGAATTCCCATTGTGAAAACACACATCAACCTCGTTGAAATCCAAAACACATTGATTTACTTAGGATCATCCATAAACATCATGAGTAAACAAACTATGAATCAATTGAAACTTCCTAATCTTCAATATACACCTACATTATTGCAATTAACAGATAGATCTATTATCAAACCTGATGGTGTGTTAGAAGATCTATTTGTATCCTTCGATTCTTGGGAATATCTTGCTAACTTTATGATATTGACACCCAAGAATGATTTAGGAGGACATCGATTGATTATAGGAAGACCATGGTTAGCTACAACTGGTGCTTTTATAAGTTGTAGATCTGGTGATATGTTTATCTCTGATGGAAGTTCGATAAATAAATTCACATTATATCCTCCCGTAAAAAACAACAATAGAAGTAGAAAGTGAGAAATGGATAGATGATGATATTGATATACGATCACTCTTTGCTACTTCAAAAATAGATGAAGAAGATCAGATTTTAAATCTAATGGAAAATAATGAATGTTCCTCATATTGTTATAGTAAAAAATTTCAATAACAATGTAATATTGAATATCTATAATCTCGTCAAATGTATTTACATTCTATGGATAAATTTGGCAATTATTTAATAGAAAATTTTCTAGGGAAAACTTTGAATATTAATGATAATCTAGAAGAATCTCAAAAGAAAGAATTAATAAAGATGTTGCAAGAATGTTCCTATGCTTATCCATGGGAATACACTGATATGAAATGAATTGATCCTAACACGTGTATGCATCATATCTATATTGAAGGTAATTCCAAACCAATCTAACAACCCCGGAGGAGAATGAATCCAAATCTAAGGGAAACCGTTAAAGAGGAATTACAAAAATTCTTAAATGTGAATTTCATTTATCCAATATCATACAACCATTGGGTTTCAACATCGGTAATTGTTCCAAAGAAGAATGGAAAATGGAGAGTATTCATTGATTATAGGGAATTTAATAAAGCTACTTTAAAAGATCATTTTCCACTTCCTTTTATAGATCAAGTCTTGGATACATTGGTAGGGAAAACATATTTTTCATTCTCGGATGGTTTTAGTGGATATAACGAGATCCAAGAAGCTTCAGGAGATCAAGATAAAACCATTTTTACCTTTCCATGGGGAACCTATGCTTACCAAGTACTTTCTTTTGGGTTATGTAATGCACTTGCAACATTCCAAAGGGTTGTTTTAGGCATTTTTCAGATCTAATTCATGATTATGTAGAAGTGTACATGGATGATTGTATTGTCTATGGAAACTCTTTTGAAGAATATCTAAAAAATTCGGAAAAATTTCTCATTATATATAAATACGAAAATATCTCATTAAGCCAAGAAAAATGTTTTATGATGTTCATAGAGGGAATTGTTTTATGACACCATATTTTAGGAAATGGAATTAGAGTGGATACATCTAAAGTGGAAGTTATT
This sequence comes from Pinus taeda, assembly GCA_000404065.3. Taxonomy (NCBI): domain Eukaryota; kingdom Viridiplantae; phylum Streptophyta; class Pinopsida; order Pinales; family Pinaceae; genus Pinus; species Pinus taeda. The sequence continues at coordinate 163,635 of APFE030750855.1, read as the reverse complement.
TCTAAATTATCAGTTCCAACTTGTCAAAGAGATGTTGGAAGTTTTCTTGGTTTTACCAGTTATTATAGAAGATTTATAGAAAACTTTACAAAGATAACCTCTCCACTTTTCAAATTTCTTACAAAATATTGTGAATTCATCCAGAATTCTGACTGCCAAAAAACGTTTGAAATATTGAAAGAAAATATTTCCAAAGCACCCATTTTAAGAGGACCAAATTGGAAACTACCTTTTCACATTTCGACTGATGCCTTAGATACAAATTTAGCAACTTTATTAGGAAAAAAATATTTAACTCATGCCATTTAATACACAAGAAAAAATTTGACTCCCGCAGAGTTAAATTACAGCGTAACAGAAAATGAGTTTTTAGCTATTGTACATGACATCAATAAATTCAGACATTATATCACTAGTTATGAAACCTTCATCCACACATATCATTTTGCAATTAGATATTTAATGAATAAATCAATTACTAATGGAATAATTACAAGATGGTTATTGTTATTACAATAATTCAATAATACTATTTTGGATAGACCTGGAAAGAAAAACATAGTTGTTGATTTTCTATCTAGAATCGAAAATTATAATAATGATGTTCCTGTAGAAGATAATTTTCCTGATGAATACCTGCTATGGGGTAAAATGCACGGTGTATGGAGAATGAAAACTACCCTCAAAGGCCTTCCCGAGACCTTTGACAGACTATAAGATTATCTGCAGAAGCTACCAAGTTACACACATGTTCATCTATCAAACATCAATTAACAAGGTATGGAAAGAGGATTACCTCAAGTCTCCTTCTAGATTTGTTTGGAGATCTCAATGTAGCCAAGAAGAACTCCTTCAAAGCCGACTCCAAGACAATTCCTACACAAAGGAAAGGCAAACACAATCACAACATACAATCTTGAAAACTAATATAAGAATGCACAATGAACATATATTTGTATATAACTTAACTACTCATCTAAACAAGTATCGAAATGAACAATGTTATCGACACTATGGAGTAGGGAACACAACCACAGTTCTGTATTAATAACATAAGAGTGATTACAACCATCCATTGTATCAGTCTTCCCTTGCCCCTTCTTCTTCTCTCTCTCTCTCTTCTAGCTCACTTCTTCAGATTTGAGTCAATGCTCAACAACTTAGTAGGCTATCCTTTCAAATGCTCTGACCCCTTTCAAAATGGCCCTCTCACTGCTTATGTAGCAATTGAGTTAGGGTTGCCAAGCTCCTCATAGAGTTCATTAGGGAAAAAGTAATGAACCTGCCCTGTTTTCCAGCTCTTTCCCATTTGCCTTCTTTTTCAGATTGGAATTTCCCCAAATAGTTTGATTTTTGGGAATTTCTTTGCTTTTCTTGAGCAAATTTAGGGATAAATATCTAGATATTTGCGAGCACATTCGTTGGTTGGACCCACTGAACTTCCCTTAGTTTCACTAACACTCCGCCTAGTGTAACAACTTGAGTTAGCAGGGTCACTAACGCACCCTTAGGCTTGGTAACAAGCTTTATAAAGAAGGTTTACAGTGTGCAACCAACATTAGTTTGGAGTCAAGGCCTGCAATTGTGGTCTTTGCTTCAGTCATGCTGTCTTTCACCTCTGAGTTGATGAGGAGGTCATTTTGTTGTATAACAGGTGCCCCCTAAAGTATGAGATCAGAGGCAGAGACGATGGCTAAAATACTTTACTAAAACTGTAATTTCTGTCAAAATTTGTAGAGAGAGAAGCTTTGGGCGGTAAGGAAAACTTGATACAACACATATATATAAAACTACTAAAATCACGTCCTGAGTCGAGAATTCCCATGCTCAGTAGCTATGTCAGAGTAATTTTCTCCAAAGAGATATAACAAGGCTGGCCGCTGATAAGCACAAATCAAATCTAGTGTCATAATAGAATCATCCTAAAATAGTTGTCTCCAGAAAACAATATCCGCAGCTTGGGAGAGGAAACAAGGCTGAATGATGCAAGCCTCTACCCAAGGTCTTTATTTCTACTTCACCGAACAACATAGATCGATACATTTGAAAATATGCGTTGACGTTGAACATGAACGAGATCATCTGATTACCAGTCAATAATGGAGACTGTTAACAGACGTGAGGAAGGCCACCGATAATGGTGATGATCTCTAAGATGCAAAGTACAAACTAGTGAGTGTGAAAGATTTCTTTATCGTCGAACACCCATAGAATCGCTTAACCAGGAGCCAATAATGAGAACCCCTAATCAAACACAAGGTAACCTACCACTAATGTCTGCAAGTACCAAGGTACTGAATGTGTTTCTCGGTTATCTTCCTAGATAGAGTGTTCAAGTCGATAGGAAGAAACTCGTCGAAAAGTAGGCAATGATGTGTCCTACATCAATTGACACGAAACGAGACAAGAATTATTTTGTTTTTTGAGGAATCTTTTCAGCATTTGGGTCTAAACAACGGAGGGTGTGATGAAAGGATATGTTTAATCAGTTGATGGAGGAACAAATGGGTAACCCTTGAACAATAGAAGGCACGACAACGATTTTAACTAGACATCACTAGACTTATGAACACTATAGAGTGTTAGGATACAAAGATGCAATTACATCAGGGTATATGGGCTAAAACTCATAGGATTGTAGGGTTCATATTGAGACGCCATCAAAAGGAAGGTTTGTCTGAGGGAGTGCCATGTTCAAGGGAATGACTGCTTCTAAACCATGCTTTCTAATACGGAATATAGTTGTATTGTCCACTTTCCCCATCTGATTAATTTAATGAGTCAAGATGGGTAAACTCATCAATCTTTTCATGTTTAAAGAGTCTGAAAAGGATCGCAAAAAGCACGACTCTTTTCCCTATTTGATTAGTTTAATGAGTCCAGACAGGCAAACTCGTCGATTTTTTCATGTTTTAAGAGTCTGAAAGGTATCATAAAGAGAACAACTCTATAGCTTGTCTGTGTAATTTAAAGAGTTCAAACTAGACAACTCAGTGGTCTTTTCATATTTATAGAGTCTAAAAAGATCGTAAAGTGCAACTCCATGGTGGTCCCTTTGTCATAGTTGTTAATCGGGTGCGACAAAAGGTTAATAGTATACCCAGATCAGTTACTTTTCTGTTCTTTAATCTATTGAACCTGGATAAAGAGAAACCTATTTTCAATAGATGTCGACCTCATTTTGTTATGAGTACGAGGTGACGGACTAAAATCGTTTTTCGTCATGAATTTTTAATGAGTCACGCGACAACAAACTCAATACCTTCATCAAAAATTTTAATGAGTTAGATGAAGAAAACTCAGGGTATCTTTTTCAGTTTAATGAGTGAGAAAAAAAGGAAAAGAACAGCTCATCCCTTCTTCATAGTTTTACGAGCTTGAAGGAGGGGAAAAACTCGGGGTTTTTTCGATTTAAGAGCGAGAAAATGTCCCAAAAAAGAAAGTTCTCTTGCTGTTGCCATATATTTTTAATGAGCTCGGTAAAAAAAACTCGGGATATTTCAGTTTAAGGAGCGAAAAAAGTACCTAAAAGAATGCTCAGGCCATCTTTATCAAGTTTAACGAGCAGAAAGACATAGATCGGGATTTTTTTCAGTTTAAAGAGCGAGAAAAAAGCGCCTAAAAAGAATGCTCCTTTGGTCTTTTTCTGTTAATGAACTAGAAAAATATCAAAAAAGAGTTGCTTAGAGCATCGTTGTATGGATTTAACGAGCGCCACGATGAAAACTTAGAGATGTTTCTATTTTTTAAAGAGCAATAAAATATCACAAAAAGTGCTCTATTGAGAATTGCATGCAGCTTTTATTGCTTTTCATTCCTGAAAGTACTTTCATCAAAAGCGGTAAAAAGTATAAAAAAGTAGCAATTCCTATCATATGGGTTCATGCATGATAAAAAATCATGAGAATGGACTACTTCCTCTTTAATGATTTTCAAAAAATCATGTCTCCAAAATTATATAAGGAGATGCTTTGAGCTTTCTCATGCATCATTTTCACTATTTTGAAGTTTGTGAGAGCATTCTGGAGCTAAAGAGGAGCAGATTTTCTATGGACCATTGCAGGAGATCCGGGCAACCATTCGATGTGCTGTCAGTCCCAGGTCAGAGCTAAAACCTTGCTCTATGCATTACTCAACCTTTCTTAACAGTTTTATGGGTGTAATTTTACAAATCTGAGGTGCCCTAAAGCTCTATTTGCGCACTAACGCCCTCTAGATGGCTAGTAGGGAGCGTTAAATGCTCTGTACGAGCTGCTAGAGGGCATTAATCCTCCCTGTGCAGCACTGGGGGTAACGCTAGAGCTAAAGGGCACAGTGAAAACCCTCATGCATGGATTCCTGAAGTGATTTTGCCCTATTTTAACTATTTTTAGGGTTATTGTGTGCAGGTTTTAGGCCGAAATGACTCACCTATGGAGAGAATGAACCCATCTAGCATGCATAATTCCATTGCGCCACTGAAACGATCTAGCATGCATAATTCCATTGCGCCACTGTAGTTTGCTGAAGTATGCAAAGCTGGAGCTGATGAAAGGATAGGAGGATTTACTGAGATGGATTATCCAGCGTTGGGATGAACACGAGCAAGTGTTCAGGATTGGAGATCAGATGTTGGCTATTGACCGGGATGACATCTATTTTTTGACTAGTTTGTCATGCCATGGGGCACAGGAAAACCTCACTGGTGGTAGGCCAGATCCATGATCTACCTCAGAGCTGGTACAAACCTACTGCATCCCTGAGAGTGGACTAGTCAACAACAAAGTCCCCATAGAGAGGATAAGATCTCGGTCCATGAGGGCAGTTTTATGGTTGATTATGTGGTTAGCGGGGTCAAAGAGTCCCCATGTTGCGACAAAGGCCCAACTGTTGCTTGCGGTTGACTGTGTCCAGTCACAGATGTTCAACTGGTGTGAAGCAGTGTTTCGCCAGTTGAAGGCATAATTAACAACATGCAATACCCATACCCAACACAGTTTTGGGTACGGTACTATCATAGTCCCATTCTTCCTTGAGAGGGTACCCGTCATGCACCCACGGATGAGATTAGGTCCATTTGATTCGAGGGAGCCAAGGCAGGGTCGCTGGTCATCACTCGATCCTCGCACAGGAGGAGGACCGATACGACATTTCTTCGACGAATATTTCTTCCAGTGGCTTCGTAGCCAAATTGTGATTATTGATGACTATGCCTATGAAGGCATGGACTTCAACGACGACCCAGACTTGATGCTACCACCCGGGACCAATTGGGGTCCTCAAGGTGAGAATAATTTTGACAGTAATTTAAGTAATTTTTAGCTTTTGAATGTTTATGTAATTTTTTTATAGGTGAAATAAGAACTGACATGAAACTTTTATGCTTAACACAGATGTGGCGTCAGTACGACCTACAGGCGAACCTCGCCATATGCGACGAGGATGCCAAATACTTGTTGGAGGGGGCGATGCCAACAGTCTCTATAAGGTTCTGAGGAACCTAGAGGGTTTAACTATGGGTGTCCCCCCCTTCCTATGAGGGAGATTCCCGCTCATATGCAGCGGCACACAGTTGGTGTCCCTGAGCGGTTTCTGGTTCCTCTTCGGAGGGTAGCTAGGGTTGTTTTAGCATTTTTGGAGCAATAGGCTCTTTTTAGCAGGTGCTTTGGCGTAGCCATATGAGTGTGTGTAGCTGGGCTTTTGAGCCATTTTGTACTTAAATCATCCAAGTTTAGGAATATTTTGATGTAAAAGACTAGATTTCAATCTATATATATACAGATATTTTTGGTATTTTGGTGGTGTAAATGCGTTTTTAAATGTTTTTTGTAACAAATTTTTAACTCAGTAAATGTTTTACTTTTCATGCATGCTTCTATAAAGAATGAGACAAATGCCAATCCAATACATAGTTAGCTAATGAATCAGAAACCGTATTTAATTCTCGAGGAACATGTTCATATGTGATTATTTCAAATAGACCTTCCAAGAGTCGCACCCTTAGATAATTACGTAACAAGGTTGGATTACGAACGTGATAATGGTTTGTCAATTGCATAACGACTAGCTGGGAGTCTAACCTGACTACCAGATTGAAGATGCCCCTTGATTACGCTTCTCTGAGAAGTGAAACGACGGACATGTACTCAGCAATATTGTTGGTGGTGGTACCAAGGAAGACTCCCCCAGACCAAAATAGTTCCGACTTGGGTGTGTATGACCCAAGCAGTTGATGCAATGTGCTGTGTGTGATGATTGGCACCATCCGCATATCCTACATATGCTAAGGGTAACGATGGAATCTATATTGCGAGAAGAATGCATGAGACAAGTACTCCACTAAATAACAAAACAATCGAATCACACCAAAAAAGGTAAGCAAAACTTATGAATACATAAAATTACAAAGCACATGCTCAGTGCAATACTAGGCATAATACTTTTTCAGATAGAGCCCATATCTGGGCTCCTTGAGTGGGATTCCTTCCCGGTCTTGTAGTTCATATGCCCCCATGGGGAGGACTTTCATTACGACATAGGGACCTAGCCAAATGGGTTGAAGCGTGCATGCCTCCAAGAGGTTATCTGTTGGATGATAGAGCGATATGAGGTCACCCTCTTGGAAAGAACAAAACCTAACCTCTTTCGCAAATTGGGATTGTACCCGCTGCTTGTGAGCCTCGAGTGCCAAATCGGCATCTCGACGGGTTTTATCTAGCTATTTAAGGTATAGTAGGTGTTCTTCTTCGCCAATAGTGTTATAGACATATTTGGGCACTGCAACCCCAATATCATATGTCCATAAACCAAGGGATTATAAGACCCTAAAAGTGTCGTTTCATACCCTAAAGGAACAAGGTCAGCTGATTACATCATCTCCCAGAAGTTTTCCTTGAAAAACTAGTCAAAACTAGTCAAAACTGGACCATACAGACTGCTCAGTGCTAAGGGTGCGATGCATCTCACCTACTACATGCAAAAAGTGTGATGCATACTGGAAAGCCCTTCTGTAGGGTGCAATGAGTGAGAGCAGACAAATGGCAAAGGCAGTTGGCTAGGTGGAAACCCAGAGAATCTTCTAGAAACTGCCCGTTTGACACTTGCCTCTCTCAATTCACCCAGGGATGAGTAAGAGATCATGAAATCTCCAAGTGGAACTAAGAACTATCACAGAAATGACACTAATCAAAATCCCAGAAGCTGAATCACCCACCTGTAAATATCTATATATGGATCCCTCATCCTAGAGATCCAAAGGCTGGAATTTGGTATTTTGTAAGGAAGTGTTGTTGGTTTCTTTGTGAAACATTGTATTGTTGGGTGATCTAAGCTTTTCATGAGGTGAAGAGGGATTTCATTCTGGGAGGATGGCGTTGGGTCAAACCAATAGGTTGTAATCCTCTCTTCTACTACTTCTATCAATAAATCTATTTGAGTTTTCCTCCATATTCTTGTATATCTCTGAATCTTGTATTGATATATGCATTTGTATGGTTAATATACATCTGATCCTATATTGTTTATGGTTATAGATATCTATGCTTTGATGGTATTATGCTGCTTTGAATCTACAGGTGTTCTTTGAAGCGAGACAAGTAAGGAAGGAGTGGCGAAGCTCTGTCAAAGGAGGGAGGAAACAGGCAAGGAGCCAAGCGAAATAATGAGGTTGTTACTCTCTGCTTCTCTCTCATCTATCTCTCATAAAGGAAAACACAAGTAACTTTAGTTTGTTTGTTTCTAAGATAGCTACTTGTCTTAGTGGGACTAGCAGCTCTGAATGGAAACTATTTTTCCCGATAAAAAAATGGTGACTCCACTGAGGAGCGAATAGCTTGTTTGCTTGTTTCTATTTGTTTGTTTTATAAACTACAAATGGAGCCTAAAGTTAAGCCAGCTAGCCTTCAAACTGCTTTTGCTATGAAACTACAAAGTAGATCAACGCTACTTCAGTCCATCTCTGGGTTTGTTTATGAACTAAACAACTAACTTGCAAACATCCTAAGTGCACTGGTGGTAGCTGAAGTAACCTCATTAGATCAGCCCCTATACTTTGTGTTTACTGCCTATCATTAGATCAGCATAAACCCCTGAACTTAGCTGCAAACTGTGAGCAAAAACCAAGCTCAGTCTCATCCTTGGACCATGGCACTGTCTCTCATTGGAAACCTAGATGCATCGCACCTCCCGTGTGCTGAAGGTGAGATGCATCCCTGTTTCCCTGTGTTACAGGTGTGATGATTAGGTAACACTATTTCTGCCTCCAGATTTTGGTTCTTTCTTCATTGTCTTCAGCTTTATTCAATAGTTTTGCTGTCTGTGATCAGTATATCACTTTTGAGACTCCCTTCCTTTGCATTATTTAGCCTCCATTGATAAAGAATTGTAAATGTTTTTATGTATTTTTCATCATTTGCAGTTCTCCTTTGCAAAAAATAGCTTAATCAAACTGTGGTCTTTTGATTTGAAAGTGTCACAAGTGTCATTTTCAGTCAAATAAAAGAGTCTTCCTCTTTTTGATAGTCAATTACCTTTTGCCATTGTATTTGATTTGAATTAATAGTATTTCATGTGTCGAAAGAAATTTTTGAATTCGAAATCGCAAAGTGTCGTCTTAATCTTCCTTTCGTTTTTTGAAAAGAAAATTGTTAGTACTGTAGCTTTGAAAGAAAAATAGTTCAGATCTGTACTTAGCATTCTTTTTATCATTCAAACATTAAGAAAGCAGAAAAAAATACATGCATGTGCATTTGCATTTAGACTGCTCATGGAAATTGATTTAGGATAGTGCATCTTAGTGTGTGCTCTCTACTCTATGTTGAAATAATCTTACTTCTATTTCCTTAGTAGCTAGGATTTTCATTGCAAAAAGAAAGTAAACGACTGTTTATCATCTTAGATTGCATATCTAGGAATTGTATATCTACATCATGCAGTGAACCTTAAAGGAAAACTTCTTAAGAAAGATCAACTGTAAAATAAATCTCAATTAACATAAAAACTCTTTGGAATCTAATGCACAACATCTAGAAGTCTATGCTAGAGACGTATTCCGGTGTCATAAAGCTTGGCAACTATCGTTTTCATCGTAGGTTGGGTGATTCCTCCTCTTTGATACGAGAAGTGCCAGTACGTACTTGTGCTCCCACGTACCATCGAGTATATATTGGGAGACCACAATAGGCTATATCCTTTATCCTTAGGAAGTCGTGTCTGCCGCCTTACCGATCGCAATGCACTGAACAGAACATTCGGGAAGATTGACTGCCGTACCGTAAAAAGTATTCTGCAGGTTTGCGCTTGGTTTGGTAATCCCTCTGTCTAGATTTCCAGAGTAGTCACTTTCATTCTTTTCCAGACTCCTTAAAAGAAAAGGTCCATCTGAGCACTTGTCACTTCAAGCTCATTAAAAATCGAAGGCGACTAGAGTCATCTTTAGCTTTTTCTCGACTCTTAAAAATTGAAAAAGTAAGTTGTGTCAAAGTGTCATAAAATCTATTTTAATCGGAATAACATCACTATTCCCTCGTTGATATTAGGTTGAGAAAATGAAGTCCACATATCAAGGATTTCCCCTTTGGGGGAATCCTAGTCCCTTCTCCTCTTGGGGAGATGTTGGTGCACCTCATATGGCTACGTTGTCCCGTCCAAGAATTACAATTGGCCTACTAGTATGGCTTTTCTCAACCTCTATCATTCAAAGCACTGTGATTCCTGAGCAATCAAATCAGCAACCAGATGATACTAGAGTTCCCCCCCAACCTTCTACTTCGTTTGTTTCTCCCTCTCTTTCTTCCTCTTCGCTTGGTGAAGCTAGTAACACTAAAAACAAAGTAACTGGGAAGAAGAAGAAAGGGAAGGAGAAGAAGAAGAAGAAACCAACGGCAAAAGGGGGCAACCACACATCATCTGGTGAAAATCCACACACTGCACTATCCAAACCTAAATCTCCATGTGTCATTTACAAAGGGGACTACTATCATCGAGATTGTCCTTGTATCCCATAGATCTTAAGGGACTGGTCTCCCCGCTTGCACAATTTGGTGTTTTCAACCTCTGTCGATCATGTTGAGAGCACACCGTCAACTAGTGAAAATGAAGTCAATGGACAGAAAGGAAGATCTAAATTTCCTTGTAGATCGTGTGAAGGCGATCATGCCCTCAACCATTGTGCCTTCTTGGATGAAGCTAAAAGAGTCTTGGATAACCGTCCTGCGTCACCGCAACGACTTCCTCTTGGATACAAGAAACTCTTGCTGAGTCCATCGCTATTTGAAAATCCGACTGACACACCTTTGTTGTTGGTCAAAGCACCTATTATTGAAGATAAACCCTCTGAGTCCACACCAGACCAAAGTCAACAGGTCGAGATGGCAGTCGACCCAGTGTTGTCTTCAGAAGATCCACCTTCAGATGATACAGTCACCAAAGAGAATGAGGACGACACTGTTCAAATTATTTTTGTTAACACAAAATCCAATGAACATGGGGGCAATCTACTTGTTCCTTTACCATAGGAAGGAAGTTCGTCAGATATTTACTCGGCCATTTATTTGGTCCCTCTTCCAAGAAATCTAGTCATTTCCTTCGATTAGAATCTACTAGGTAGACCCCGCTTACCATCTAATGTACCTTTACGAATCATAGTACAAGCTTACAGAATGATCATGGTTGGTACTATCATAGATGAAGGGGCTTCTATGAGTATCCTTTCCCCAATTGCTTGGAAAGCGATTGGTTCGCCATCGCTTTTGTCTGAGATTCAAAATATGACAGGCTTCAACAAAGGAACCAGTCGACCGTTAGGGATCCTTCCAAATTTTCCTATAACTTTGAGAAGGAAAACCATTCATCCAAACATTATGGTAGTCCAAGGACCTTTAGATTACAATCTACGCCTTGGGCATGACTACATTTATAGCATGGGAGCTATTGTTTCCTCACTCTTTCGAGTGATGTGTTTTCCGCATGAAGGTTGAGTGGTCCACCTAGTTGACTAGATTTCATTCCTTGGTTCAAACACATCTATTAGTCAAATTCCATCCCTAACTGGTCTTTTTACGCAAGGAGTGTCTCATCAATCTCTAGTCCATCCACCTGATGAGCACGAGTGATTCGGTGATTTTGATTGAAACCTAGGGGGCATGCACCCTCGTCTTCTTTGACAAGAAAACTTTAGGTATAGGGTAGGTTTCCGCGAAGGATATATGACTAGTCTGACACACTCGTCCATTTAGGAAAATGGGATTAGACTGGAATAAGATTCCCTCGTCAAATTTATGTGAGTGGATGCGTCCCACCATTCACCTTTGTCTATTTTGATGGACAGAGCCAAGGAAGTGTTTTGTCTGCAAATGCGAATGGAACAATCTTGCAAATGCGAGAACTTTCATATGGTAACCTGGAAACTCTACTTTTCTTTATACTTGGAGGCATGCAAACCTTTTGCATGCAAGTGAAAAGCGAACTTTTGTTTCTGTAGTTTGTAGGCTCTCAACCCTTTAACCTCGTAGGTGGGTCGTTCCTAGCTTGCATAATAAAGGCTACGGAGCAAAGTTTTGAATGGGGCAAGCTCCTTAAAAAATGAACCTATCGATGAGACATCCTTATTATACGATTGGCACGAGTAGTTTTACGCAAAGTTCAAGCTCGTTAAAAAATAAACCTAGCAATGAGCATATGTTCCACCAGATTTTAAGCTCATTAAAAAATGAACCCACCTTTGGTGAACAACCATTGCAATTGCATAATTATCAGCTTTTGAACCTTGGTCGTGTTCTTACCATCACCTCCACTCTTTTTTAGCCGATCATATGCATCCATTTGATTGTTTACCCCTTTTGAGGAACAGTTGCGACGAGTGATTCTATTAGCCACCTTCTCTACACTGCCGTGATTGAATAGTTCCAAACCTTACCTGGAACCAACTGCTATTCGAAAACATCACTCGTTCCTCAGAAAACGAGTCTCCTTTAAGCTCTTTTCATCTGACTCGTAAACTATGAAAATATTGTCGAGCAATTGGCCTCTCCAGCTCGTTAAAGTGATTGGAAATGCCATCCCTCCTCTAGATTTTAATCTTTTTGGACCTGAGGGATCATTACACAAAAAGATGGAGTGCTTGTCTTGTTCGGCTCATTAAAACTATCGAAAAGTCATCCCTTTCATATTATTTTATACTTTTTCGGACTTAAGGGATTATACTACAAAAAAGGAATACTGGAGTTTCCTTTCTGTCTCTTCAAGACTCTCTAAAATTGAAAAGGACCGATTTATCTTTGTCATTAAACTCGTTAAAACAATAGTGACAAACTTGCTCATGCCGACAAGAGCGAGTTTCATTGTCGCTAGGCTTGTTAAAAGATAGCGACAGGTTTTCCCGAAGGGAAAATTATAGAACAAGCATATGTTATCCTCCTCGAGCTTGACAAAAATAAAGAGGTACTGGCCAGAAATGACTGGGGAAAAATTGGGAAGAAAACTTGAAGAAACTTTATTGGTAGCAGGTCGCTCTTAAACATGACACTTTCACTCCATCACCATGATTGAGTCGGGTTGGGTAATTTTGTTCACTGGTCATATCACCATTGGTCCTCTGTACCATCCATTTTTGGGGTTAATGCTACCAATCCATTTCAGTGTCACTGGTATGTTCAAGAGAAGTCCCTCAGAGAATTCACCAAACTAGCTTATGTCTCATCCGCTGCAATACCTTCACGCTTCATTCTTTCATGACTGCCACCCTGAACCTTGTATCATCAGATCATTTTCACCTCTGCAAACTCATTTGCTCCGTTTCGTGTGGTAGATGTGGGATTCATTAAGACCCTCCTACAACAAGTCACTTCTTGTCGACATCAGCTCATTATCCAAGAAGTTGACTTAGGAACAATCCTTTCAGTACTTTGAAGCTTGCATGCCTCAACGGAAAGTTTCTCACTTCTGGCGATAGGTTTACATCAATGGCCTTCGACCGAAAGATTTTGTGTGGTGTTTGACATCGACTCTTGTATTCGCACCACGTGAATTTTACTGCAGTACCTTGAGGGTCATTATCATTATTAGTGATTCCTCTCGCGCTTATTAACAACTTACATCATTGGCTGGTAATCAGGCGATGTATTTCCATGTTTGACGTCAGAGCATCTTTTCACATGGATCGAATTGTACTTCAGGTGAAGATTGAACGAGTTTTGAAGACCCCGGATCTAGTTTCATCCATCCGAGCTACGATATATTCAGGAAAATGACATCAAATGTACATCATAGCTACACAAATAATCATCTGAGCTAAGGGGTCATGGCTCTACCAGAATCATTAGTCTGCCACACAGATAGTTGTCTGTCCTATGTACATGAAAATGAATTTATAAAGCTGAGCATGGGAATGCCCGCCTTAGCTAGATCATGAAAATATTATGAAGATAATGTATTGTATTGTATCTTATTACAGGTCACCTTTGAGTTCGAGAAAACCTCAGATCCTCATGATAAAGCATTTCACCCGACATCAGAAGATTTATGACCTCATGCTTTAGGGGGAAACTATTATAGACATTCACTGCAACCCCAATCTCATACTTCCATAAACCAAGGGCTTCTAAGACCCTAAAAGTGTTGTTTCATACCTTAAAGGAACAAGGTTAGCTGATTACATCATCTCCTAGAAGTTTCCCCTAAAAACCTACTTAGAATTGGTCAAAACTAGACCATACAGACTGCTCAGTGCTAAGGGTGCGATGCATCTCACCTACTACATGCAAAAAGTGCAATGCATACTGGAAAGCCCTTTTGTAAGGTGCGATGAGCGAGAGCAGACAAATGGCAGAGGCAATTGGCTAGGTGGAAACCTAGAGAATCTTCTAGAAACTGCCCATTTGACAATTGCCTCTCTAAATTCGCCTAGGGACGAGTAAGAGATCATGAAATTATCCAAGTGGAACTAAGAACTATCAGAGAAATGACACTAATAAAAATACTAGAAGCTGACTCACCCACCTGCAAATATCTATATATGGACCCCTCATCCTAGAGATCCAAAGGCTGGAATTTTGTATTTTGTAAGGAAGTGCTGTTCGTTTCTCTGTGAAACATTGTATTGTTGGGTGATCTAAGCGTTTCATGAGGTGAAGAGGGCTTTCATGCTGGGAGGATGGCATTGGGTCAGACCAATGGGTTGTAATCCTCTCTTCTACTACTTCTATCAATAAAGCTATTTGAGTTTTCCTCCATATTCTTGTATATCTCTGAATCTTGTATTGATAATGCATTTGTATGGTTATTATACATCTGATCCTATATTTTTATGGTTATATATCTCTATGCTTTGATGGTATTATGCTGCTTTGACTCTATAGGTGTTCTTTGAAGCGGGACAAGTAAGGAAGGAGTGGCAAAGCTCTGTCAAAGGAGGGAGGGAAACAAGCAAGGAGCCAAGTGAAAGACTGAGGTTGGTACTCTTTGCTTCTTCTCTCATCTATCTCTCATAAAGGAAAACACAAGTAACTTTAGTTAGTTTGTTTCTAAGATAGCTACTCATCTTAGTGGGACTGGTAGCTCTGAATGGACACTAGTTTTCACGATAACAAGTAGGGCCAGGCATGGGTTCAACGACTATTTCCAAGGAATGGATCTGACACTCAATGTGTTGTTCATCATCGTAAAACTAGATCTCATGCACGACAATTGATGGATTAATGTAGGGAATTTCCTCGTGAGACCCATGGAATACATTGTGGGATTCCTCATAGGCGGGTGGAGCTTGCAATTTCCTCCGGATTGTAATTTGCTTGCATCTGGATGTTTTCCACAATGCCTGTCATGACCGAAATATCTATGGGCAATGATCTGGAAGTGTCACCCATGTTTCCTTCTGCATCCAAAGTTTGGATGATCGTGTAGGGTGAGGAAACAATTTCTGCTAAGTCAGGGGATAGGATTTGAAGAGGCATCATGTCTGAATCAGATATCGGGACACAATGGTGCCAATCCTGCCAATGTTGATGTCCAAAACTCATAATTTCTTGAATGGCTTCATCCGTAGGTAGGAGTTGATTGAATGGATCTAAAGGAGGAGCGATTATGGGAAGGGCGGTGGTACCGTCAGAAATAACCAACATGACTAGAGATGCGAATGCGGATTGAATGCCTCAGTAGGCCGATTCAGCTGGTGACAGTAGCATCTGGTCTCCAAATGTGTGAAGGTCTAAAGGAGCTGATAGAATCCATGGATCAGTCAGTTCATGAGGAATCGATGAAAGCATGTTGACCGATTTTGAAACCTTGGGTGGATGAAGAGAAAAACAACCCATGAGGGAAGAAGCCTTCAGTAGACCGGTACCTAAATTGACAGAGCAATCAGTTCCACCTCCTACTAGGGGTACGGAGCCACTTGGTAATGGTGAATAATTAAGGGTGCAAAAAGACAACTGATATAGGATGATATGAAAGACAGTAGATATGACAGGTTTCATGGCATATGTCCAACTGTGACCGAGCAAGATATTATAGTTGAGTTTCTTGTCTACGACTTCGATGTCCACCATTACAGTTTTCCCATACAAAGTGATGGGAAAACTGGCTAGGTATCCTTTTGGGATAAAGGTGTGGCTGTCAAAATCTTTAAGGGAGTTTGATGGTGGGGATAGGGTTGGGGAACCTAGGGCGAGTCAACATGAAGCCGACACATAGGTTGAAGCACCTTCTTCAATGACAGTTCTGTGTATACCTTTACCTTTCGAAGTGATATGCACCTGAAATGAAAGCTAGTGGGAAAGGGGAGGTTTACACCTTTCCATGTCAAAAATAGCAAGCATGGAATCCGTAGGGTCAATAACTCCAATAGCCAAAAGTAATGCTTTTCGTTGCGTGGGGCAGGTTTTTAATACTTTGAGCGCTGACATAGCCAACGGTGCTTGCTCCAAATCCTCTACAATGTTGTAGTGTTGGGAAACACGTGCAAATGTATTGTGCATTGTGCATCGAAGTGCCCCTTTTAGGGGTCGAATTACAAAGTCCTCAACTGGCCTTTCGATATGAAAATCGTTGGGTGGTGGTGGGTTTTGACCTGAGGATGATTCTGCTACAGGAGCGACACGAGCTCCATAATATTTGGCTCTTGTGGCAAGTTCTACCGTTTCAAATGTGTAAACGGTAGAAGATCCTTCACCAGCTGAAGGATGTTGCAAACCATCATTGCCCACTTGTGGGGGTTGCGGTTGGTTGGCGATAATATTTTGCTACTGTTGAGTAGGAAAAGGATTTCTAAGGACAGCGGGTGCCTTACCAGAATCCCTTTTGGCAAGGTAGTCTGTGCATTCTTGAAGCCGTGGACAACGCCAAGTTGTGTGGTATTCAACACAGAGTTTGCATGGATATCTGGTGGGTTTATCCTTTTCCTCATCAGTAGGTGTAGTGGCCTTCTATTTGGGGTTGGGCTGCTTGGGTGACTGCTCTTCAGAAGGAGCGATCTTGTTCTTATTCTTCTTGTTCTTGCCACCGGATTTTTGTGTAGACTGCACATATTTTATCACAATGGCAGGAAGAGCAGTCGTTTTGGTAGAGGGGTCCACTGCCAACTTGGCAATGGAACCACTGAGTTGTTTTACAACAGCCCCAAGGTTGCGTCGATAATCCCGTCGGCGTGCACTCCAGGGTGCTGAGTGGCGGAAGCATTGGGATTACCAGGAGCATTAGGGATTATGTCGTAGAGAGTGCTAGACTGTGAATATATCAAATCTAAGTGCTAGACATGATGTATGGATTTGTCTTCTGTGACCACACCACCTAGAGTGACATCTCTAGCGATCTGTGGGAGTAAGGACTTACAGAACCAGTTCGTTGAGAGAAAATCTGGGATGGGAGCTTTGACTAACCTCCGCCTATGTCTCCATTCATGAATATGATCAGAGATGTGGGTGGTGGTATCCTGACAAAATGAAGTGAGGAGCTCTGTCCCAGTCTCATAGTGGATAGGTAACTGGAAGTGCTTTAGGAATTCCATCGCTAAGGCATCAAAGGTATTTACTGACACGCATGGTAACTCAATATACCATTTCGTTGTGTTGCTAGTGAGGGTGCAGTGAAAAAGACGTAGCCAAACACTATCATCCACCATAGAGTTTGAAACACACCAGAGATGGTAGGTGGTGATATGGGTGCCCAGATCCTCCCCTTCTTTTCCATTGAACTTTGGGATTTCCATTGGTATTTTATGCGAGATTGATGGACATTGTAAGTTGTGATAGATGGGGTCGTTTGTCAGCTTGTATAAGTTGGGTATACCCAACGTTGCCAAAAAAGGTAGACAGTTAGGTGCCCCTGACTTGGACCATGGTGATGACGGATGACTTGAGGAGATTTGCGCTCCTCCCATCGTTTGGTTCCCCATAGTGTACATGGGTTGCATGGTGCAGCCCTTGCTTTGTGGTATAGTGTTGTAGAGTGGATTTCCATGAGGATTTTGATACTGGGGTATGAAATTTCCCCCAGTATAAGTGGTGCCCCCTTGACTCATTTGATTATGTGAGTAGGGTGCCCCCATGGACTGGTCGGGAACCCCTTGTGGATTCCTGCCCGACACAGAACTAACCATTTGGCCTTGATTGACAAAGGGAACACTCATGTCAATTAGCGATTGACCATGCGTGCCTAAGAATGGAGGGGGAACTGTTATGTTCCCTACCAGCATGTGCATATTGGGAACCCCCCCAGGTATATGAATTTGGGGGTTTGAACTATACATTGGTGGTCGACCATATTATTGGTAAACGGGAACCGCACCCATAGTGCCACATTGAGTGTTATAGGGAGCACTGTATGTGGCACTTGTTGAAGGTATGCAGTGTGGCACCATAGGGGTGGAACCTGGCATCTACTGGGTTCCAATCATAGAGGGTGTCATGTGAGTTGTTGTACCTGGGAAAAAAGGGATAGTGGGATCCACCATTACCATTGTTGTGATGACTGTCAACTAGGGAAGTGGTAAAGGACCAAAAGTGTCCCTAAAGTTCCATAACCCGTGAGTCGTCGACTGGATAGATGGAAATGTTCCACTACTGAAGCAGGAAGTATAAGTACCACGGGAGCCAAGACAGGTTCCAACGGATTCGTGAGCGGAGGGTTAAAGGGAAGAAGAAATCCTTCGGTAAAGAAATCCTCCTGCAAACTTGAATCGTCGGTTGTCCAAACAGATCCCGTGTGAGATCTAGGAGACTGATCCCTTAAAGATGAGGAATCCGGTTCAATGGAACTCGGTGGATCTTCCACAATGAGTGGAGGAAGTCCTAATAATTGTCTGGAGTGACGATGAGGGTCGGATGTAGCCATGGTGACCGTTAATTTTTATCAAATAAATTTTATCGTGATATTCTTTAAAGTCTCAAAAATGATAACACTCAGGTACTTAAAAAAAATATAAAAAATACACTAAATGGATCAATCAGCAAATAGAGGGAAATTACCTCGTCTGATAAGCACCGATCACCAGAGATGAAACCTAGTATCTCAATGAATAACAGAGAAGGATGGCCAAATGTATGGTTACGGTTAGTTTATAGCTTCACCCGAACCTCAGATTGAGGGGCCAAGTACTCTCGTGAAGATGAGCACCCTCCCAAAAACTGAAGACATAGTAGATCCGTTCATGTTAGGTACCAGGACAACCCATCCCAGTCACCTTGTGTAAGTCCCTATAAGTTTGGCCACTAGAGATACCTCAAATCACAGACATTCCCAAGGGGGACATAGTCATAGACAATACGTTGTGTGGGTAGGATACCTGAGTCCCCGACTCAATTTCGAAATCCTCGAAGGGACCACCAGTACATAGAATGCCCAAAGGACTTGTAAGAGAAGGCGGGCTACCTTCAATTATAGTCCGATGTTGTCTTGTATTTCGCTCTGTTTTTAGTGGAGTGGTCCCAGTAATATGAGTGTAGAAGGAAATTTTCGCTCAATAATGACACTAATTTTTGTTTTCAACCTTGGCCAGCTCACTCACATGCTTATCCCAAGATCCTAGCCTAGCTAATGTTGGTTTGCTCAAAAGAGTAACTAATTGATTTTAATGTAAATTTTATATGTACTTGATTATTTGTCTTCGGTAGGGTGTTTACATATGAAATATGGTGAGACTCTTGACTCAATAAATCATGCAAAACAATGCTTTGAATTTTTTTTCAATTTGATGCAAACAAGCTTTATTCTACATATTCATATTTTCACATATTCATAGTTTTGTCTGTTCATCTATAGCCTTTTACAATATTTCCTAACAACTACTGAAAACCAAAATGAAGCAACTTACAACTATTTCGATAGAAGGATGAATACAAATTGTCAGTCTTTCTTTCAAAAAAAAAATGTTCTTGAGAGAGAAAAACCAAAACTTTTTCCTAAAAAAAAAATTCTAGGACACCAATTTTACTGACATAATACAATGATAGATCTTATTGCAGCCCATGAGAAGATTTTCCATCCCTTTTGGTCCATAGACACTACTGGAAATCAAGGAAATGGGAGACTAATGCTCTGTAATAGTGACTACAGAGAGTTAGTAGGCCCACTAACGCTCCCTGTACACAGGCACAGTGCTTTAAAAAGCTCTGTGTAGCCTAGTAACCTGTGTTAGTGTGGGAAATCAGTCAAACAGAGGGCTTTCAAGATCAATTTTAGAGATGAATGTATACTAGTAGGATGTAGCAAGATATTTGATGGATCAGAAAAGGATTGCAGAAGAGTAGGGAGCTCTTAGAAGGAAGAGAGAACCGATAAGAGTCTAGGTAAACTGGGAACTAGATGTATAGTCCCCATCGGAGTCGCCAATTCTACTATGGGGTAAAATGCACGGTGTATGGAGAATGAAAACTACCCTCAAAGGCCTTCCTGGGACCTGTTAACACTCAGGTTGTTCCCTGCTTCCTAAAGGGAATACGGCCGAGGTAACCACTGACCAATCTTTTAGCTACAGGTCCTAGCCTACCTGCAACCAGAGAGGGCTCTCTCTTTATAATTTAGCTTTGTTGATGAATTTTCTTAGGCTAGTTATGGTGTGCTGTTTTGTTTTGAATTTGGTGGGTTGGTGAATCCAGACAGAACTGAGAATATAGATTATAGAACAGTTTGGTCCATTGGGCAATGGAGTTGATGTATTTGTGCTGCTGAAAGTAGATTTATGAAGGCAGAGTGTTGCTGCAGAGCCAGATAGGCATATGTGAAGCAATTTACCAGATTTTTTGATGAAATTACGGAATTAGTGAGTGAAAGGCAATTAAGAATATTTCACTATGCTAATAAAGAAACATGAAAGTGTTGCTTAAGAGCAGTTAAGAATTCTTTAACAATATTCACCATGACAGAATTGGTTTAGACATGAGCAATTAAGAATTCATATCCATGGCTAATCCAGAAGAAAACATATTTAGAAATAGAGATTGAGCATAGGGTGTCCAAAACAAATCCTAGGCTATTCTTTTTCTCTACTTACTAAGATTATGAAAACATAAGAAATATGGAATACATAGAAAACACATATACAGTTGAGAGAAACTTATTGCTTCAGCAAATGACACAGGAATTCTGCAACTAAACAGGGCTATTCATTTCCATCTTCAGACAACATTAGAACCAGAAATCTCCATCAGCAATTTGTATTATCAAAATGTCTCCAGAATACAATAGAGCTCTTCAGAAAGAATTACACTACAACCAACCCTCAATGCGTTATTTGAGGGGATATATATACAAAAATAGGGTACAAAATATCTGAGTAGAGAGTTATTGTGCAGTAAATTGCACCACCAACTCTCTTACAAAAAGTAAATGAAAACATAAATATAGCATTAAATGCTGAGATGGCCGCTATCTTTCTGTCAGACAACTTTGACTTTATGGCTCTTGTAAAGTGGGCTGTAGCTGTGCCTTTAACTCTGCGTTAACTGAGCTTGCTGTCTGGGTGCATTGGTGAGTCACTTGTATGGATGCTTGCTGTACCTGTGTGCTGATCTGTCTGCTGATCTTCCTGCTGACATGTACCTGTGACTTGAAAACTTTGATTTTTCTCAAAAAGGCAAAAACATAGTGGCATTATCTAGGCAAAATCTCCAGCATTGCTTGCCACCAATCAGCTGGAGGTAGCTGATGTCTCCTCATTTTTACTAGTGTTTCATCTGCCTCTGTATGTCTGTAAAAGTTTGGAGGCACCTCAAACAGATGATTTATTTCATGTTCAATAAAGAACAGATTTTCCAACTTGTCATATAGAGACTGCCCAGAGGGAGGCCCTACTTCTTTTGTAGAGCTGCTAAATGCTGTTATCTGATTTTCAACATAATTGTTGATCCTTGTCATATACTGGTTATATGACAGCAGCTGTCCTGTGCTAGTTTCTAGGCTTTGCAGTCCTTTATCCTGTAATATGGTTATCTTTGCCCTGAATTTATCAATCTCCACTTTCATTTCCTGACATTTTCTTTCCAGAGTTTGAGTAAAATTCGTTAAGGTCAGTACCTTTTTGGCTGTCAGGATTGTATCTGTTCTGCTGCTTATTTCTAGAGCTGCCAGTTCGTCTCTAGTGCAGTTATTGAGGAAATGTATCATTTTGGTGGCCTGCTCGGGCATTACTCCCAGTGCTGTCCTGGCTCTTTGTATTTCCACATGAGCCATACCTATCAGCTCAATCTGCTCATAAGTTGCCTGAATTGACCTCCATTGGTCCTGTATTGATTGGCCAATTTTGGCCCAAATATTCTTCTTTATTTCTGCTAGGGTTTTACCTAGCAACAATTCCTTTTCCAGGGTTTTCACTTTGGCCTCTAAGGCCTTTATTTCTCTTTGTTTCTCTGCTACTGTCATTTTTGATTTGTCATAACTGGTCTCCAACTTGGCCAGTCTATCCTTAGCATCATTTATTTCAGTGACCTGAGTCTCAAGCTCTTTAACAGCCTTCATCAAGTCCTCCATGCTCATGCTGGATACTACTGCTACTGTTGCTCCTGTTGCTGATGTAGCTATGGTAGTTGCTGGAATAGCAGGAGGGGCTGTTGCTGCTTGTGTGGGAGGGGCAGGTCCAAGAGTTGTTGATGTTTGAGGGGGATGGGAGGCTGACTCCCCTTGCTTGTCCTGTAGTGCTTTTTTTAATTCTGCTTCCATTTATAGTATCCTTTGGTTCATTACCAGAAGCAGCTCCATTGCATCATCTACTTGCTTTTCTTGTGCAAGTTCTGCTGTTTGAGGGTGAATGGTAGGAGGCAATTTTTCCTGCCTTCTTAGTGCAACAATGTCGTCCTCTTTCTTCTTCATGAGGGCTCTAACACCCTTTGGATCCTTTGGGTCATGTCCCAAATCAATTATTATGTCTTCTAGAGTCTTAATTCTGTTGTCCTTTGCAGAGGAAGACAATATTTCAAAATCAAGCTGCCTGTTTGTATTCTTCAGGGCTTCCTTTAGCTGATGGGCCAGCATTGCCCTGTCTGCAAGTGTTGCATGCACCATTTCCCCAGTCTGTTTGTGCAGCTCAATCTGATCCATGGGGTGTAAGTCTCTGGACAAGACCTCCAAGTTTGTTCTGTAGTAATCTGCAGGGGTCTTGGGATGTGGGACTTTAGGCTTCAAATGGGTGAAGATCATTTTTTCCTCCTTTCAGATCATAGGCAGCCATCAATATTTGTTTTTTGGCTAGAGTTGTCTTCAAGAATTGCTCATAGAGATGCACTCTCACCAATTCATTCTGTGCCTTGATCTCTATGAAGCCTTCTTTGATTGCAGCTAGTTTCTTGCCCTGTTGTCTTGAGGAGGATACCTCTGTGGTACACTACTGGGCCTGTTCTAGCTGAAATGAGCTAGTGGCAGTCTGATGGCTTGTTTTTTGTTCTCTGCTGTGGCTTTCTGCCCTTTCCTCACTGATATCTTCTTCTTCTGTTTCAGGGTCAACCCTCGGCCTCTTGGCTTCTGGTTGCTGTGATGACCCTGTTGGAGGTGTAATATCCTCTCTATCTCTCTTTTTTCCTCTCTCATCATTGAGAGGAGTCTACAAAACTGGGATTTGGGTTTGTTCAGTTTGCTCTAGAGGGGCTTGCCCTGACTGCTGGTCCTTTGATGTGTTGGGATGCCCTGTCTCTGCCTGTTCCTGTTCATCCATTTTTTGTTTTCCCTTTGCTGTAGTTGTTGTTGTTGGAGCTTGCTGGGTGTCCTGTACAGCTGGAGCAGTAGAAGTGCCTTCTCCTACTTGGACTGGTCGTTTAAACAAGACCTGTTGATAAGAATCCAAGTCAAGAGTTTTTTCCAAGTCTTTTACAGTCTGCTCCATTTTTTCTTCTTGAGTCAATTCCTCTACTATTGATTCAGGTACCCATTCATCTTGGTTGGAAAAGTGTTGTATTTGTGGGTATGGGCAATGCTTATAGGCTAGAAGCCTATATTTGATCCTCCTAGCACTCATGAAACCTTCAGGGTCATAAGGGACCCACCAGAAGCTTCGTTTGAGTTTGAGTTGTTGCCCTAGTATTTTATCAGCTTCTTGCCAACCATCTTTCTTGTTCATGAAAAATGCGCCTAGGTGGTCTCTGAACTTTAGGTTGGCTTTCTTCTTAGCACTGTGGAAGTGTTTCAGATCAGAGTTTATAAGTTGTCTGTAATACTCCAGGGCAAATAGCCTCATAGGCACATATTTTGGGAGCCTGTAGGGACAGAGCTCACAACCATATATTCTGATAACTGTGTGATTTTGGTACAAGTACCAATCACCTATTTTGTAGCTCCTGGACAGCTGCAAGATTTTCTGCATGTCCTTGGACAATCTGGCAGGAGGAGTCCTCTTTAAGAGGCATGTGACTGGATATACAAACTGGTCAATAAATTCATAGTATGAGTAGGGAGAATTCTGGACTTGGTGGAAGACTGAAGACCAGAAGATGATAGACCTCCTTTCTCCCTTTGAGTCTATCTTCTTGATTGGGCACTGGAAGTAATCTGTCTGGTAATACATGAACAGGTGATAGATGTATGATGAATACTTAAATATTGCCTCCCTTTTCAACCTTGACAATTGGTCATGTATCTTATTGGCAATGTATTTGGCATAATTGTACTTCGTAGCAGGGGGCTTCTCAAGGCTATATGCAGACAACATGACCAGCACAGTTTCATCAACTTGTTCATTTGTAGTGAACCCCAACACATAGGTCAGCATATCCACCAGCAGCTTGCCTACCTCATTGAAATCTGCATAAGCAAAAGGAGGTGGCCCAGAAGGTTGGCAGTCTGCCTTCATGAATTTCCTGGTTATTGCAGCTATGTCTGAGCTAGAGAGCCTGGAGCTCTCATCTAGTAAGTACTTGATGGAGAAGGGATATAGCAGCTGGGTCTGCTTATAGTTCATCATTTGGTTGATGGAATCTGGTGCTATATAAAAGAGGATGCTCCCAGATGGAGACTTCACAGCTCTGAGTTTCTGGTCATAGTTTTCTGCACAGAGGTGGATGACTTCAGGGAAAATGTTCACAGAAGGCAGGAAGTAGGTGAGCAGATTGGATTCCCAGATGCCATACAGTTCACTGTTGTCCAAGTGACTGTTCCTTAGCTGGCAATAAGTTTGTAAGTGATTCCTCTCTCCTAGAAAGTCTGTAATGAGGAAATCACTGTCCACCAGTGGCATAGCTTCCAGTTCTTTGCTAGGTGGATTTACAGGAGCTACATCCAGAGCAGCTGGAGTGCCCATTGTCTGGTTTTATCTGGATGTCTTACTGGATTCTCAAGTATGGTACAAATGCTGAGGAATGCTTGCTAGTCTCTGTTTTGCAGTGAGTAGCTTGGCAGTGTAAGGAGGCTTTTACAGGCTTAATGAACTGTGGGGTACTCTGTTTTGGAGAACCAGAGTGTGTTGAGCTAATTAGCTGGTTGTTTGCAGGGAATTTCCATTAGCAGGGGTGAGGGAACTGCTGAATTCATTTTCTAGCTGGTAGCTCGGCTCCTTCAATTGCTTTTGTGGTGAATTTTACAGAGGGGCGCGGGTTTCTTCCAGAGTTTTTGTCGTGCAGGGGTTTAACTAGCTTCTTGAGTAAATTTCAGTTGCTAATTTATCAATGGGGAGTTTTTAACGGAGTCTTTATGCAGGAAATTAGGATAACAAAGAAGAACAGTGGTAAAGAAGGACGCCTGCGGCAAATACCTGGTTTTATGGCGTAGGAGGCGTTTGAACCGGTTGAATTGCAGGTACTCGGGTTGATAATGGAGGCGGTAGCAACTTTGGCGGGTGGATTTTGTGTTTTGACCGTTTCACGTTGATTTCGCATGTAGAGGAGCTCCGGAATAATGAAAAATAATGACAAATAACGGCTAATTCTCGTCTTTTTATGCATTTTCGGCATATTGGCGCCTTTTTGGTGATGACGTCATGCTGATGTCATCATGGGCCCGGGTACGGACGGGTGACGTGGCAGCTGACGTGGGTGCCCAGGTGGCAGTGACACGGTGGCAGGTTGGACAGGGTGACGGGTGACATGGATGCGACGTGGAGGCATGGTGGCGGCAAAAGAGGGGTGACGTCACGCTGACGGGGGTGTGACGTCAGCGCGGGGAGGAGGCGGTAAGTGGTTTCTTCGGAAGGCCTGCGGGCGGTAAGTGGTATCGAGGGGGGGGCAGCGAACACAGCGGGAGCCCGAAGCGTGGCGGGGGTACGGCGGCAATACCGCCAATCCACCGGACGCAAAAGGTCGGGCGGCTTGTGCATAAGAATGACCGCCCACCTTTAGATGGGCGGGGTCAAAGATCATGCGGTGGGCGGCGATTATGACGTGACAGCGTGTTAAGGTGCGGGGGACCCGCCCAATATTTAATTAGATTTAATTAAATCGGGCGCGGGGGGTAGAAAACTTTAGGATACGGTTTTATGGGTTAGGCGCACATTTTATTAAAATGTTTTTATTAAAAAACGTTATAACAAAGTGGGTTTTGGGCGGAAAAAGGGGTAAATAGGTTTAAAGAGGGCGGGGTTTAGGATTTTTGACATTTAACCATAGTTTCTTGGAAAAAACCATGGTCTAGGGACAAAGGGGTTAATACCAACCCCTGATAGGTTAATATTTCCCCAAGGAAACGTTATATAGCTATAATGCTAGGGGGAGGGTATTTATACATATTTTTTGGGAAATTTTTCATAGATTCTCATAGAATTAGGGAAAGGGGGAAGTTAGGGAGCTAAATAGTACATTAGTGGTTAATATGGCTTTGTGAGGTGAGTGAAGGGGTAAAGCTAAGTTCTAAGGAGTAAAACTTAGGAATTGGAGATAAATGAAATGATAAGTAAGATTTTTTACACAAGAAATGTGGCTTCTTTTCTTGATTAAACTTCATGGTTTGACCCAGTAGTTTGTCCTGAAAAGAAGTGGAACTGGACACATGAGAAGATCTCAAGGTCCTTGGGGGTGTTAGTAAATGAAGTTTTGGGGAAAATAGGGGAAGTTAGACATGCTTCCCATGCTTGTTCTCCACTTTCTGCCTTTGATGCCAATACCCTGGGTGGAATGAGCCTTTGTATTTGATAAGCCAATTGATGATGGCCCTCCATTTCTGCAACCTTGCACTACTTACCCATCCTAGTAATCCTAACATTTTTTCTTCACTTGAAGTGGGTGCACTTGAATTAGCA